>OMKZ01018578.1:0-10115 GCA_900302535.1 Neoniphon sammara | reverse complement strand
AGATTTTCCCTTCAATTTCCCCTTAAGTAGCTTCAAAGTTAGAAAAAAAAATATTGTACAACTATTTCATATACATATTCTGTATCTACTGGTTGTAATGCTTCATTGAAGCGACATCACACTTACATTGAGTGAAATATTCAAACCCAAGATGCCATTGTTTTATGGCTGCATCAAATAGAAAATATCTAGATGTCTTGTGCATTATTTTATACACATTTCCCTGTAATTCAGCAGGACATATTTGGTATCTTTAAAAACCCTGGGATTTCCACTAGAAGTTAAATTAAGGTTCAGTGGGTTTGAACAAAGCTCGGCTGTGCAGGAATGATGAGCGCACCGATGGGGCTGGCAGGCAGTAAGGGGTTAAGAAAATGATTTCTAAAAATGACCTGACTTTGTTGATGACATAAAATCTTAGCTGAATTCCACAAACCCCTGACAAAACAAGCAAAGAGAAAGGTTATATGTGGTCATGGGGGAATAGTATTTCCGTGTACAGTGTAAGATGTGACTCAGGGTGGTTTTGATTCATTTTGGTTGACTTGCTGAGGAGAACATAAAGGGAAAAAAAGTCAGTTTACTGCAGGAATCCAAATAACATCCATAAAGCCACCTCACCTCCCACCCCCCTCGTTAGCCCCTGACCAGACTGGCTTTACTCCAGGATGAATACCTATGGACTCCTCCCAGGCTGTGATAATGAAATGAGGTGCTGGCAGAGAGACAACAGTGGACTTTTTTTTTTTTTTTTTTTAATTTGACTTCTTCAAACAGTGCTATTAATATTGATTGACATTCTACTTGCTGAAAAAATGGGTTATTTTTCAAGGGCTAAGCTGGGAATCGATTTCTGAACAGCACTACGAGGAAGACCTGCCTTCATTTGGTTCAGACTTAGACAAAATCAGATGAGATGGGGGACATCTGTGAAGTGTGGGCCACATAATGCAATAGAAGTAACTCAATAACTGTCACCAAAAATTGTTTAAAAGACTGTCGAGCCAATACTGTAGTGGTCTGTCGGTAGGGGCCACACATCCAAATCAATTTCTGTCATCTCTGGTCCCGGAGCGCTATGAGCCAAAGAGCACGAACAGCAAGAATGAGAGGTGGGACTGAGGAAAAGGAGGTACAATAAGGTGCAAGACATCAATAGAGGACACTCAGTGAGCATAAAAACAGAAAAAAAAGAGGAGAATGTGAGGAGAAGAAATCGAGCCCATTCTATATGACTGAAAGGAACTATGCAGTGGAGCTGTTAAAGTCATTTCCCCTCCACAAATTTCTGTTGCAGGCTGAAAATAGGCCTTGCCATCAGATGCACATAATAGAATATCCTGGTTATTATAAGGCTGGATTGTACTTTTTCCTAACGGGCTCTTTTCCCCCCTTAAATTTCCATTATCGCTAAAAAAATTACCCTGATAGAGGGCAAAATAGACCCATTTTGGTATCGTTATTCACAATGAATGAGCAAGTCGAGGGAGAGGGAGGGACAAACAATGATGAAGAGAAGATCTTTCTTATCACCAGGAAAGTATCCATTAAATCAAATCAACGTTATTTGCAGTGACCCTAGACAAGACTCTGTCAAGACAAAAAAAAGAAGCGCATCAATCGAGCTTCTCTTCCCAGAGAGCAAACAACTGTGTCTGGTCAACATGTCACAGCAGATTAATCCTTCCTTGAAAGCCGATGCAATTGACTCCAGTTCAGTAGGTCAGTAAAGTATGACAGCCATTTTGTTCTGGTCTGGAGAAAGGACTTGAAATGATGAACTCATTAAGGTGAGTGGCTTATACTCAGGAAAAAAAAAACCATCTCACTTAAGACAAGTATCAAACTGTGTGAGGGGATTGGTCAAACGGTTTCACAGCTGTTTCTCTTCATTTCAGAAATGTAGCAGAGACGCATATGGATTTCCACAGGAATATGATGGAAAATGTTCTGCTTCACGCTCTGACACAAAGCAGGGAAGAGCTCCCTGCTCATCCCTGTACAATACTGGACCTCATGAAAGCAGCTGGAGCCAACTGACGCTGATAGATTGCATAACAACCACAAAAGACTGGACTGACATTTACATTGAAAACTTGGAAATATCAACCAGCGTGTCAAAATATTAATCATGCCACTGGCTTGCCTGATATTGCTGGAGTGATGTCGCTCAGGTCTTTCACATAACTTTATTTTCTGAGCAGCTTTTCTAAACATCAAAAGCTTGTATTAAAAGTGCTAGGCTTTGACTCTGCTTTAAAGGAACAGTTCACCCAAAAAACAACTCAACAGCAACATTCATACTCCTAGGGTGGTGGGGGTTAATATGGCTTCCCAGTGTTTTTCCGCAGGAAGTACTTAAGGAAACTCTATGCCCCTGAGGGCTGTGGTTTAAGTCAGTTATCTGTATCATTGTTTTTGGAAAAAAACGTTGCTATTGAGTTTTTCACATGCAAATTTTTGACAGGGGCTTGACGAATACCCGTCCAGTCCCGCTGTACTGGGGAGACAGGGGAGATCACAGCAGACTTGAAACCTTGCCAAATGACACAGAAACTATCTGGAATGAATGAAATGGGAAAATATATTTTGTATTTTGGGTGAACTGTTCCTTTAACACTATCCCAGATATCTCAAAATTCCATGTACAAAGGGAAAAAGATGACTAAAGCAGTAGTTATTGAAAGCCTACAGAGCAGAGTCACAAAGCTAAGGCAAACAACCTTTTCCATTTTGCTATTAACTCTCTTTAAGATTCATTAGTTCATCAGTAGCCACTGCAGACTGACAATAACGCAATCATGTAGCCTGGCTTATTATTACATTACTGTGACAGCCTAATCATTTATATCTTTGAATAGACTCGATCACTCTTGCACTCTTTTTGTCATATTCCTGTGGAAGTAAAATGAACTAAAAATTCTAATAATAAAATAAGACTTCGGTCAGCACTGTATGTCAAAGGGAAGCGGTTCACGTGTCAAGAAAACGGAGTCAGAACTGCTCAGTGTCAGCAAAACTCCAAAGGACTCAAAGACAACAGCCTGTCTGTCAAAAAAGTAAGTGAGGAAATAAAAATATTTTCCACATGAGCTTACTGTGACCAGTTTCTGTCTGTCAAGGTGATGACACCCCATATGGGACTTTCAAAAGTCTCTCTCTCTCTCTCTCTCTCTCTGTCTCTCTGTCTCTGTGCCTCTCTGTCAAGCCTTCACCAACAACACATTTGCGCTGCTTCACTTCTCGCTCCCTTGGGGCCCTCCACATCTGATACCCGCACACTGATGTTAAATGCTGTAAGCGAGGGGGGAGCTCCGTCCTGCCATCCTCCATTTCAGTTACAGAGGAGTGTCTCTGCTCTGGGTGACTGCGAGTTAGACACATGGAGGTTTTATCTGCTCCATTGCAGCGCAGTGTCATGGGATGACAAAGCTCTGAGGTTCCAACCCCAAGGCAGCCATTTTAAAAGAGGTATAGATGTGTGCACATTTATGTGTGTGTATAGGTGTATGCATCTATCTGGAATAAGATAACATGCATGCAGTGTGTATGTGTACATGTGTGTGATTTGCATGTGAATAGATCATTTTGTCTCTGAACTGTTAGCATTTATGAGAAGTCCAGATTAAAAAAAAATAGATTGTCTATGGGAGAGATGAACAGGGTTTTTCAAATTCCTTTTGTGATCTCTAGTTAGGCCACCCACTAGCCGCAATGGGTGACCACAGTCAAGTGCAGGTTAACTTCAATAGCCAAGCCTAAACAGACAGGTCAAAAATGTCAGTCTGGTTTATTAAAAGCATAAGGGTCCTATAATCTTACAAATAGAAGATAAAAGTTCACAGGATATCCAATCCCACAATGTTCCTACACAGTACTCCTGAGCTTCAGCTGATAAAATCCATGATAACCGCCCTGCAACGTCATCAACACAGTACAATGGTTCCTTCATGCGTTCTGTTTTGACAGCTGATCCCTCACAGCTTGTTACCTTGGTAACATAAATATAGCTGTTGCTACAACGGCAGTAATGTCGCACATTAAAGTCGCACATTGATGTTTTATTTATTTATAATTGTTATCAATCAACTGTAATTTTACCACATCAGTACTTACAACTTACTCACCTATGTAGTCATATCCATTTCTTTCTTGATCGCACACCAAGACTGTTTCTGATCAATCAAGTGGTTGGGGGTGTATCTTGCCCAGAACTCTGGTGGGATCCATAATAACGCAGTACTCTAACCTTAACTGGTCCATTTCTACCTGGGTCTTGGTGTCCTCTTACTACATTTCAAAATAATTTATGACATATGAAAAGTTGTATTTGAAAAAAGAAAAAAAATGCATTTTTTAAAACCTGATCACAATCATTGTAATTTTGAAAAACAAACTGCTAACAGCTAAATGGTTAGTGACTGGAGCTGCAGTGATTCTCCTCCCTCTGAATACTTTTATTATTATTCTTGAACAAAAATAACAGATCACCCAAATACATAGACATGGTAGCTAGCTAACCAGGTATTTTGTATGGCTCAGCAGTGAGCTAGAATGATTCCAGTCATAAATTTATCGGGCAAAGCCGGTCACAGACCAGCCAGCTATATATTTAATGTGCGCTGCAGTGTTAGGTTTTTGTCAGTAAAATAATTATTTCGGTTGGAAAGCGGCAGCATAAATCAGTGGGTCCAGTGCCATTTAAAAGAGAAACACAGATAAAAACATCAAATTAAACTCCATCTTAAATCACAAACTGTCACAGGGAAGATTATGTGAAAGCCCCCATAAATTTTCCACATAGAGAAAATTCATTGAATCTGGAATCGGAAATGGATGTAATCTGGAGTTTTTGGACAAAGGTTTTTAGTCAATGTATCAGACTTCGGAGGTCGCATTTGATAAGACGGGGGAAAAAAGCACCATTAGTTGTATCTGCAGGTATGATTTAGCTCCACAGTGAGGAAATTATACCCACTGTAATACACTAATAACGCATTGTGAGCTGGGAGAACGGTGTTATTGAGGTGATCAGATCAGTGGAGAAAGGGGATAATGAGCCTGACAGTGATATGTTAGGTCTATTAGAGCCAGTGTCACCCTGCCTGCCCTTTGATTTTATCGTCCAACCAGTACTAAAGCATGATAACCAGTCCTCTCATCCCTCACTGTCATTGTGAAGCCTGACACCTAGATTCTCTTGCACAGGCTCTTACACAAAATAAGCAACATTTGCTACATTTAAACAAAATACACAATGGCGCTAAAACACTAAGAATGATTTATTTGGATAAAATTAATTCTCTTATCCGATTGTGACTATTCTGGCTGTTACGGTCATGTGCTGGGTGCACTGTTGAGCCCACAGACCCCCAAAACATTGACTACACACTCTGTTTCTGAGGCAGCCACTATCCTACTGAGACCAGAAACAATTCACACTATTGCACAAAAGGTGGAAATGCCATCATCTGCCCAGAAAATACAGAAACACAACATAACCCAAACATGAAAAATGTTTATTTCCTCAGGGGTGAAAACACATTTTGTTGTAGAGACGTGGCCTAAGAGACACATGTTGTGCTCACTTCAGTTCAGGCTGCGCTTTTTATAGATGACCTTTACTATCTAAACAAAACATCACCATTTCCAGTTCGCGCTATTTTGTGTCGCCAGTGTGTGAATATTTACAGGCCGTATCAGGATGGAGATGAGGTGATTATGTCCCAGCGTCCCTGTTCCAATTACCATATCTGCCTTTAACTGACATGGCTCTGCTTTGAGCCTTGTTGCGCCTAAATGCTTGAAATATTTACATCTTCAGTGAAATCTAATAAAGCATCAACAACACTGCCTCTGTTTCATCTCATACTTCCTGAGACTCAGCTGAAGAAGCTATAATCTCTTACCTATTAAATACTATCTAATTTTCTGCAACATCATGTCCCTTGATATGATCAAATTCTTGTAACTGAATGCATTTTTTTAACATCGTCTAAGAAATTACATGGAATGTGATGCCAATTCGTAGGAGCTACATCTGTTTATAACCAGACTGGAGAGATTTGACCGTGTACAGCTGTGGTAGATGTTGCACAGTATTTGTGCTGCCATTTGGTATTCAACTAGAAAACATTGCAAAGTGTGTATGTCTAGAGTTTTTGTAGCATAAGACTAAGAAGTATACATCTGTACTTTTCTTGGTTGGCAGTGTAGACAACATGCATCTGAAAATGTGTGACTCTGTTCTTTTTTTGGTGTTAGATTTGAGGCCATTGAGGATGCGAAGGAGTGAAGAATAAGGTACCTAAGGGGTTAACACTGGGTCATAACTACTCAAGCTTAAGACCACTAAGAGCCTTCAGGAGATGAGCCATCGATTCCCTAGTGGCTCAATTCACAACCACACAGCCACAATACAGGAGGAGGAAAGTCACGCAGGAAAGATAATCCACTTTCATGGGCCAGAAAAAGCATGTGGATCACACCGTACAAATCAAAGAGGAGATTTAGGTAGAATTAGATGGCTTTTCATGCTGAAACTCGGGATGCAGTGAGCATCAATCCAAGTAAAACACAACGAACACACAGTTTTCCCAAATATGCGTATGGGCAAAAATAAGCCACGGTGAAACACGCTTTCTTCTCCTCGATCGCTCAACCTTTCTCAACCTCTAATTCCATGTCTTTCAGCTCTTTTTTCTCACGTCTCTCTCCACATCTTCACCTGTCCAGTTGTTCTCCTTATAGCACATAGATAAATGTGCTCATAGAAATGTACAAGCACAGACGGACTGAAAATACTGTATGTACAGTGGCACACACACACATGCACTCTATACAATGGAATATGTGGCACATATAGTCTGATTGAAATGGTCTGCTGCCCTGCTGTGTATATTATCCAGAGCCTGAAATTCTCTATAGTTGCCTTTTGTGAGCCTGTGGCTTTTTCACTGAAGTGAAAAGCCATTTATCCGCAGTTCTCTCTTTCAAGAAGATGAAATGAAAATGAATTGTAGAAGAATGATAGGCAAGGTCTACGTCACATTTTCTTTCAGAAGCCATATCTGTTTTAGCTTCTCTGTGCCTTTCCAAATGACAAAATTCAAAACATTTAGCCTAACTGCAGCTGTTTGATTTTCAACTGGAATCATTAATGAGTAATAGAACAAAATCAGATTGAAATAATTTACAATCAACACTTCAACATATAGTGTAAGATATATGCACATAAAATTATGTATGTGTGTATAGGTGGTGGTGCAGACATTGATAAGTACCTAAACAGGTGTTACAGTGAATCCAAATACTCTAAGAAATATCCTCACATGATAACTATTGTATCAAATACATCTTTCCTGCAGAATATCAGTATCAATAAACTTGTGCCTAATGACATTCTCATACATACCCAAACCTGTTGTGTGTTGGAAGTCCCTCTGCTTTTCACACCAAGGCTTTGCATCGACAGCGTGAAGCCCTGAGGACAAGCCTTCTGGATCTGCCACATCCACTATGGGCAGAACTAATTAGACAAGACATTTTATGACAACACGTTGAATAGAAGAGATGGGAGCCACATGGGCACTGTGTGCAGTCTGCCCTCAAATCCTGCCTCTCTATCTGTTGCCCTTTTCACAAGACGCTGCCATCACAAGGAACACACAAGGGGCAAATTTGAATGTTTGCAGACCTCTTTCTTTCATCTCTGGCCACAAATGTACTAACAGATCTCATAATAACAAGGCGACAAAGCCCCAACTTTATAACTGTACAAATTAGTCACACAAGCTATAACCTTTCAAGCTACTAGCTAAAGCAATACCAGTTAAATCCTCCATGCAGCAGTACTGTAATTGTTAAATGGGAAAAGGCACATTGGGGTATCAGATTTCTTTTCTTTATTATCCAGCCAATTGTCAGTCCTGTGATCCATGTGAGTAGTCAATCACTCCTGGTTGGGTCTCATATGGATGGAGCATGTGTTTTGAGACTATAATCCCAAACCCTTCTGCGGCATGATATTGAATTTTTTAAAAAATCATAGCAGCCGAGTGCTTCATGCGATGAACCCTTATCCTTTCCACATATGAGCTCTCAGTGAGTGATGTAGCAGGTTTACCCTCCAACTGTATCCAGATTGTTGGAGGCCGTCTGTCCCTCAGCCTGCATATTTAGTGAATCAATTTTCAGGTATTGAATTCTCTTGCTCTACTAATTAAGCAGGCAGAACTGATGAAAACCATGGAAAAAAAGAAAACCTCTTTGGATATGTTTGATACGGCACAACCCTGCGCAGAGGGATACAACACAGAAAGCAGATAAAAAGATAGAGGATAATGATTTCTATAGGACAAGTTATGAAACCGCTTTCATTTGCATATCTATTTCTGTCTGCTCTCAGGCAAGTCTCTGGGAGGGTCATGGATTAACAGCTACCACAGGACGTTACCTCATCAAGCAGGATGGGGAGGTCAGAATAATGTTAGTGCAGTGTGGAGCGGCTGACTGACACATGAAGAAAAATTCAATCCCATTCCCTCTCACATTTGCTGTCTCAATACCTCTTTCTGTCTTTTATTACATCTTCATATTTGGGAATGTTTAAGGAGAGGGGAAAGCTGCCATTGATACAGGCCAGGATCAACTGATGTAATTTCTCCCTCTGGGGAAACAGGCCAACCAGAAATGCATTCACTCTCTCTCTTTCGCTCATACATATTTAGCATCGATATCAAGGATAGAAAAACACTTTTTCATGTAGCTGAAGTGGATCGTAGTTGACATCAAAGGACTGTGTGGTACGACTGAGGCCCTGGCGGCTGCCACCACAGGGGGCAGCCTAAGTGGAGATAAATACTTTCTGATAAACTCCTAAAACACGTTTGCCTCACAGGCGTCCCAGTCACACAGTAAGATGTATCGTAAACATTCAGCACAAAAGGATTTGCCATTTAAGGTTACATTACTTGGATAGTTTACCTTTATGCAAAAAGAGACACTGAAAAATACGACCAGGAAGAACAAACAGCAAGTAACTGGGAATACACACTGCAGGCACAATGACTACAGCAGTCAGATAAATGTAGTGGAGTAAAAAGTAAAATGTTTGCCTTGGCAGTAAAAGTATAAAGTCTCAGAAAACGGCAATACTCAAGTAAAGGGCCAATACCTCAAAACTGTACTAAAGCACTGCGCTTTAGCACAGTACTAAGTACAGTAAATGTACTTTGTCCACCTCTGCAAAGGATACAAAAAGAGATTGGGATTGCCCTGCTGTGCTTTGTGGTCTTATGTCCGATGATTATCGCAGCTTCTTCACTGTGATGCCTCTGCTAACACCTCTGAACCACATGATCCAGTCATAATCAGCCGCTCTGTCTTTGGTTCATATTTGGTGCAAGAAAACAAACAACAAGACCTTTGCTCACTGAACACATATAAATCCATCACTGGCTGTCACGGGCTTGAGACGAGACAAGGCCAGAACTGGAGATGAAGAGAGGCTGTGTTACTGGTGGGTGGTAGTGGTTACTGGGCAGACTGGTACTCAGTAAGACACTGAGCCCAGGAGACATGAGCACATGTCTGGCCATGATCTGCAAGACACTGTTGTTTTACAAGGCCAGACAGTGAGCAGCTCTGTCTCCTATATGTGCACAGAGCTTTGGGGAGGCATTCTGCCAGTTTCCTACACAAGCCACAAACAGATCAGTGCGTAATAACATTATACTGTGCAGCTCAGATGGAGGAAGAAGGAGGAAAGAAAGCAACGGTGAAGGACAGCAGTACTTACCACACTGTGTGCGCAAGCACTGACACTTACGCAACTAAGTACTGGATGATCATGTTAGCATTTGGGTTATTCAATTCTATTTCAAGCCTTGTGGGGATTATTGATGGGCCTATTATATTTTTGGCAACATCATTTAAGAGGAATTATCTAATATGAGCTGTGTCATTAAGTGAGTGAGTAGGATGAGATGGAAGGAGTTTGTGCATGTATATGTTTATGTGTATGTGCACTGTATAATATACTGTATAATGCATAGTGTACATACACATAAACATACATATTATGTTTGTGTATGTGTATGTGTGTGTGTGTGTGT
>OMKZ01018575.1:22561-37670 GCA_900302535.1 Neoniphon sammara | reverse complement strand
ATATATTCATCTATACACACACACACACACACACACAGTGCTTTCTGGAATAAGAGGCATCAGCTTAGTAAAAAAAATAATTGTTTTAGTTAGTAAATAATAGTAAATTATTTGTTTTGGTAAATGAGAAAACAAAGACTTCTTTGTATTGGACTGTTTTTATTATTACTATTAGTGTTATTATTATCATTATTATTATTTAATCTGATGTCATTTATGTAACACCAACTCCTGTTTTTGCCTGTTCATCTGAGAGATACAGCTAACATGTAAACATTTTTTGCAGTATACAAAGTGAAGAACAGAAACAAAATGGCCTAAAATAAAAATAAAAACTAAGGTGAATTATACTTTGAAATAAGCTAGGGTACAATCTATCTATTTGAAACATGGAGACAAAAAAAGACTCTTCTTGCAAAATACCCATGGGTTATTCATTCATTACATAGCAGCAAATAAACTGACACGCACCGTCTAAGTATGCTACAACAAACTGCATTATTGCTGTGTCAACATTAGATTGTATATCTTACATATTAGGTTTGTCATATAAGCGAGTAAAATCCAAAGAGTTTTGCAGCAAAGAAGAAAAACGTGAGGGGGGGAAATTAACCGAACAGTCCCGTTTTAATTAAAAACGTTTTTTGTCTCAGCAGGGAGTCAAATCGATCAATCGCACAGAAATACTGTCCCAATCGTGAGTTTTACCACAATAAAGCTAGAGGCTTATAGACCATGAATAGGCCCGATAATATATAAAAACGAAGTCTTGACATCTCAAATTCACAGTCGGCCTTTCAGGTGAGCAAGTGTTTTTTTTTTTTTTTTTGTTTGTTTTTGTTTTTTATAACACACACGTTTTCTTTCTTTCTTTCTTTCTTTCTCTCTCTCTTTCTTTCTTTCTTTCTTTCTTTCTTTCTTTCTTTCTTTCTTTTTTTCTTAATCTGAGACGTTTTAGGCAACCACACAAAATTATACAGCAGTAAAATAGAGCGTTCACAAACCCTTTCCAGGCGACGACTTTGGCTTTAGTAGCCTATTACACCATAGGCTACAGGTTAATTTGATTTTTCCTTTCCATCATTTTATTCAGTCACCCAGTGTACCCCAATGTACAGCTGTCCTGACAGCTAAAGGCTAAACTCTCGTCAAGCAAGTCATTTAAACTTTGTTTAAATATATGATTTCTTCCATTTATTGCTTAGGTTATTTCATAATTTAGGTGCGCTTATATTCGGCTGTTTTTCCACTGCTGAAATCATCTGCTGCAACGACATAATTGTCTCCACAGAGATCATCAATCATCCACCCTATGTAAAGAGTGATCTGATCTACTAAGCATAGAGGCTCTCATAGCCGACCTGCGGAACAATTTACTTTCGCTCACTGAAAGCAGGTGAACTTCGATTGGGTGAGATGATTCCACTTTTTTCCAGTGCAGGATCGCTTGGATTTCTAGAAATTCTCAACTCACTACCTCATGGAGGTAGAGTTGGGATTTTTTCCCTAAATGTTTTTAAAGGACAATACGTTGAAAGTCAGTAGTAGACAAATAAGCCGGGATGGATATGTTCTACAGTGGCACGGATTTTTGCGTGGATAGCATTTACGTGCGCGCGGCTGAAGGTAATGCAACTCAATCTACATCTGCAAATAAAAGTCGGAGATAATCACAAGGGGAAGCTGCATTAACACGAGAACAAACTTCAACGCCATGTACAAATGTATTTAGAGGATTTAGATACAGGCTACTCATCGCACATGGACATGTGAACATCATCAGACGCTACATGTGTGCATTACAGCTTCTTACAACATATACATTCAGGAAGAAAATATTTTGGACATCGCTGATAACTTTCTTCGCTGTCTGTTCTTCCTGAATGTGCATGATGTCACATACCGAGGCACCACGAACACAGAACCAGCTCCTTGAGGGTTTTACGCAGCTCCTGGCTCCGATAGGCGTAAATGAGCGGGTCGATCAGTGAGTTACAGATGATGAGAATGAGGAAAAGGTTGAAGTTTCTAAAGAAGCAGTTGCAGAACGGGCTTGTTGGGCAGGTGAGGATGAGGATGAGGTGGAGGAAGAAAGGACCCCAACATAAGATGAAGACACCGAGCAGGATGGTGAGGGTAATGGCTCCCTTCATGCTGGTGGCTTGTCGGCGGCTTTTGTGGAAGGCCATGATGCGCCGGGAATGCACGTGCGCCAGGATGAACATGTGCAGGTAGAGCACGGCGGTAAACACGAGGGTGATGCAGAAGAAGGTAACGAGGCAGACGATGACGGCGTTGTCAGTGTGGTAAACGATGAAGAGGGTGCTGGAGATGATGCTGGCCAGCCACACCAGCACGATGATGGCCACTGCGCGCTGCGTGGTCATGATGCTGTGATAGCGCAGCGCGTAAAATATGGTGATGTAGCGATCCGCCGCGATGGTGCACAGGAAAGAGAGCGAAGACACCACGGAGCTGCAGATCATCACATCAATGACGTTGTCAAGGTGGCGCAGCATGCCCGGGTGCACATCCAACAGGCCGTGGTCGTTCAGAAGCATGAATATTGTTTCCACCACGTTGCTGACGCTGACCAGCATGTCGGAAACGGCCAGGCAGCAGATGAAGTAGTACATCGGCGAGTGCAGGTTGCGGTTCTTGATGATGGCCAATATCACAAGGATGTTCTCCACCAGGCTGATGATCCCCAGCGTCAGGAAAAGCTCCTGAGGGATGCGGATCTGCACACAGTCCGCTGAGTTTGGCTCTCCAGCGGTGGAATTAGTCCCGTTCTCCTCCATATATATGGTCAGGGGGCTTAGTTCCATACGGTGTATGATGGTGTTAAGATGGGACCTGTTGCCACTTTCCATGACTGGGTTGGAGTCGATGACTCACTGGTTTCCTGTGCGACTGTCTTTGCTTTTATTACAAGACAGTGATAAACCGAGTGAAAGAAAAGAAACGGTTATTTTCCTTGAGTTTTGCAGTCCTGAATTAGAGCCTAACGCACCTATGCAGTCGGAAAAGTTGGGGCGTTTGTCCCTTGAAGTGCGTCTCTTCACTGCAGAGCCGCTCCTCGCCTGTCAGCGCAGCTCATCCCAGTACCGAGATCCATATTTCGTCTTAGTCAAAGGACAGCTGCCAGGTCAAACTGTATATCGTTTAATCCTAACAGGCACCTATCCCGTCTGGCCCCCAAAGTCCCCCAGTGAGGTTATTCCGGCTGCTTGACAGTGACATTAGACTGAGTGTCATATCTAGGAAATCAAAGTTTGTGAAGCGCTTTTCCAGCGAACAGATTCCAGAGTGACAGAGGTTGTTGAATGGCTCCAGGGGTTATGGGACTCCTCCTCTCATGTGAAACACTGGTCCATGGTTCACAGACTTATAATTGTACTGCAGCCCAGGATACTGGCATACAGTTTCGGGACATTTGATTGAAAGACATTTGATGTAGTCCCCAACCTTCGAGTAATTTCTATTTTATTCTATTTTACTGAACATATCAGCTGTTTAATATTTCAAATGACTGCGTGAGCAAAATCCGTATTACACTTTTACTAAAAAAAACTAGCCTGCGCTCTCAAAACATTGTCATAGATATGAACACCGGGCGCATCATTGTCTCGTCGACCTCTCACATTTCTGCTCTGCTACTGCTAACGCACTATAGACCCATTTCCCTTAGTGAATGACAGCCTATAGGCTAAATAAACGAATACAAATCCAGCCAGCCAGCCTCCTCGGCCTATACACAGCATCAGTTACCACGGCGGTAACACGGCAGTGATTGATTTACTATGTCCACTTAAAGATTTCACCCAATCTGCGAGTGGAAATACCTCCAGATGATTCTTGACGTTTCTTTTAAGTCATTTTCATTTGTGTGTACGTACGTACGTATGTATGTATGTATGTATGTATGTATGTATGTATTTGTAAACCAGATAACCCTTGCCTTGGAAAACATGATTATAAACAAGAATTTTCTCACCTCTAAATTGTCTAAATTTTCATCAGCTGCAGTAATGCGTTACACACCAAGAGGTTATGTAAGCGTTTTATTCAAAATAACATCTGCACTATTTAAAAAAAAATGACAGTCCAATTCTTTATTAATTCTTAGCTTACTTTTGAAACACTGAACAAAAAAAACCTTAGTGAACTTTTTTTTTTTTTTTTTTTAATTTTAGATCCTTAGTTTTCTGGAACTAAACTGTCTATTCTCAGTCTGTTAGTCTTGGGAGTGGTGGTGGTAGACCAGAAGGAAAATTACAAAACTCTGAAATTAATTATCTTATTGAGGGTCAACATATCCTTCCTCTTAGAGGAGATTTTGTTGAGCTGAAACATTTGAGAGGTCTGGAAAGACCAGGGGTCAAATATAGAGAGGAAGCAGAGTTATGCCAGACTTTTTAAAATCTGCTCTGCAAGGACCTACGTCATGCAGAAATCAAAGTCACTGGCAAACAAAGACGTGTTTGTGAGGCAAAATGAAGATCTCCTCAGCTAAACAAAGCAGAGCAAACATAAGGGGGCTGCTCTTTTAAAACTTGTGATGTTTACAATAAGAGAGAACATGCGCAGAATGACCCAGAGCAAGGGCCATTTCCGTTTGTGTATCACTACTGTTATGGAGATACAACCTTATACACTTACTCTTAAAAACGGTATTTTTCAGACCATTTTCTGCTGATTCAGAGAGTGCCCTTCATATCTGTGGTTATGTAAATCCCACTGCAACTCAGCTCTGTGTAGACTTAGACGATTGGATGGACAGGCATATGATCTCCCTCTCTGAAACACATTTTTTTCAAATAAACTTGTTTAATCGCTGTGCATCTACTTACTGGAGCTGACAATGTTCATAGGAGAGAAATATCTTTCTGGGAAAAGAAATGTTGCTCCTCTGTAGCAGTGGTTGATAGATATGGGACTTGCTTCGGGTCCTTTTCCCAGCTTCAGTTTTAGCTGTGGTTTTCAAAATGGGTGTTACTTAGCTGGTTACATCACAATTTAACGACAGCTCATCTTTCCGGATATGGGGGTGATTTTGGATTCACCTTTGATCTGGGCACAGAGCTCAGTTTGTGCACAGATTCGAAGGGTTGTCTATATTGCTACTGGATCACATGAAAACACCTCATGACCTGAACCATAGCTCCAGGTAAACTAGGAACAAGGATGCCATTTGACCATCAGGCACATTATACTGCACCCAAAGCACTGCATCATCATGTGCCTTGCTGAGTAAAACAGCAGTCTGGAACAGTTATGTGCAGAGGATGTTTCATTGCACATGTCTGAAGTTCATGTTCTCTTTGTGATCAAGAAGCTGTTTGGATGGTTGTGGTTCAGCTGGGCTTATATTTAATGAAAACAACTGCTGTGGTTATTGTTTTTAGAAGGTAAGGATAAAAACAAGAATGATAAAGCAGAACTGAAACAGATCCAAGAACTCAAATTAGTACGCCTATGTAACATTTTCTGAGACACATTGAAAAAATGCAGTTATGCATGTCGTGGGACAAAACTGTTCCTTCTGCCAGGTGAAAACCATCTAAGGACAAAGTGGATTGTCAAACTGCAAGAAACAACCACTTTTGAGGTTATAAGGTTATGATTATGAGGAAGAAGCAGTGAAACACTGGCAAATGGTGAAAAATAAGGATTGGTGTAGTTAAATTTGTGGCCTATGCTTTGTGGTCTGGGGCTATAATCACTTATGAGTGAGGTTATGAATATCCTATTATGGCATCATATGAATTAATAAAATCAATTAAAGTAATACTGTGAATATGCCAGTCTCTCAAACTAAATATAGCCAGAGGGACAGCAACAAACCACTGGGGGAAAAAATCAAATATTGGCAAGTCAAGTGAGACCGAAATATGACATCACCATGTTGTGTAGGCACTCTATAAAGTGTGTAAGTCAACAGGCCAATATGACAGCAGTCAGCAAAATAACCAGGATCTGCCTGAAGTTATTTCTGTTTTCTTCCCCTGAAAAGATCAGAGAGCCAATTCAAAGCGTTATGAGAGAAGATAAATGTTTGAGTAAACAGAGGTGAGACTACTTAAGAACTATTAAAATCCCATTTCATGAGAATGCAGTTCAGCAGTGCATTTTATTGGCCTGGCCTCCATGAACTGCTTTTATCAAAATACAAAGGACTTCAGTGGAAACAAGTTGTAGATTTAATCCTACTTTCATAATTGTAAGATGCATGCATTACACAGGCTTTATTAATTGGCAAATAAATGACAGAATGGGCAGGGTTAGGTTCACTGGGATGGACTGGCTAGTGCTTTGTCCCTTTTGGGCTTCACTGTGATGGAGGAACTCAGACATCACATGGAACGGACTTTCAAGCCTTTTTTTTTTTTTTCTTCATCTTGCATGGTTATAATTGTTTGACTTCTGTTTTATCTACTTTATTTTTCTTTTATGGAGTGCTCCTTAAAAACCTGGCAGTAAAAGTTTTCCCTCCATTAAAATCTCACGGTTTGTTTGCATGTTTACTTCCTTAGTTTTATTGATCACTTAAATAAGAAAACCATTTGACAAAGAATGCTGTTGCTGGTTGTTAGTAAGAATCAGTCTCAGGAAATTTACATTATTTATCTGAAATAATGAATAGCCAATAATCTCCATGCCACTGGAAGGCCATAAATTACATGTATCAATAAGTTTGATGCAAGAACGTACATTTTCACACAGATATTTTTGGAACACTTAGTTTAATTTGCAAAAAATTCTTAAAATGTGTCTCTCTTTGTCATAATGGAGCATTGTGTGTAGATTGATGGCAAAAAAATAAAAATCAGAATGATAATAATAAAATCTATTTTAAATTAAGTCAAACACGTCAAAGTATGGAGATCTGACTACCTTCTGAACCCACTGTATATACCTGACAACTGAATGGGGTGGGGTGGGGAACTGAATTCCGCTCTGGAAGAATAAATTACATCAAAGTGAATTTGGTTGCAGTATGTCTGAAAAAAATAAACATTATTTCTCATGACTTTTTAGGTGCATCCATCTCAGTGGCATTTAATAAATCAACATTTTTTTTGTACAACAAGGTGGGCTATAAAATGGACAAGGCTGGGCACGGCCTCTGAATGCATACTATACTCTTGATTCCATTTGCAAAACCATCTAACTGATAAAAACAACGGTTAGCTGGCTTCACAATTAAATCGTTAAAGATTTACATATTGAATTTGGATATAGGAATCTATCCAAGGAAAGCAAAGACTGTGTGACTCGATCATATGATTCTGATCAAATTGATTTACCTCAGCCTTTTTAACCCATTGGATACTAACCTCTTTTAATCCATTGCACCAAACTGAGTGTGCATGCATATGACATTTTCCAAAGGCAACAATTATTTTGAACCAGCAGATGTTGGCCTCAACAATCAGAATGAAAGCTTCTTTTATAAAAGGTGCAGTTATTTTTTCATGGTATTAAACCTGTATAAATTTACTGCTGAGCAAAAGAGTTTAGTGGAAATAAGCAATTTCCATTCAATATAAGAATTGACTCATGATGTTCCTACTGTATAGGGCTGTTTGTTCAGTATTATTGAAAATGGAAAACTCTACCAAAGCCAGAGATCAGAGGAATAGGACTTGAACATATAATATGAACAAATGTATAATCTGGTGCTTCTCATAGGCAATGAGTGGGAGACTTTTGATCCTCATTTGATCATTTTAAATAATACTGCTGCTGCTACAACAACTACTACTAATAAAGATTTTTCAGTTGGATATTTATATCACATTATGTGAAAATGAACCCTTATCACCAGAAAATCATTTGCTACCTTTCCTTATTCTTATATTAACTGAGAAGTTCCATTTTGAAGTGTGGTAACATGACAGGTTCAAGTAAGAGTGATCTCTATTCTGACTTTGGGAGAAAGTTTGTAGTGTCCACAAAATACTGAGTAGACTAGGCTGCATAAATAACATATGAATTTCTGAATTGTGCAGAATTTGTCATAAATGTTCATAAGGCAGAGGAGCTGAGGCTTGGGACAAAACCATGATGATAACAAAAGGTCATAATTCCATGTTACCCATACAATTTATGGAACATATTATACCAAATTATTTACTTGTTTGTAATTGTGATAACCGAGAAAACAAATCTGCCATCTCATCTCATTTTAAAATGAATTCCTTTGTATTTGACATCCTTAAATTAGTTCCATTGTTCCTCACATCATTCTTCAAATTGCTCTTCATCTTTTTCATTCCACTCTTCTTCATCATCAGAACAAATTGTTCTCATTTCACCCTCCTCTCTCAGTCCCATTCTTCCTCATCTCTGTCAGGGTTGTCCTCTCTTGGTGGCTCTTGAAACTGGATGTTGGCCAACATGTCCCTCATTGCAACCATTAGACGATTCACTTCCTGGTTCAGCTCCCGACCGGCTCGAGCTACTTCCATGTCGTCCTCCTGCCTTTGGCCACCCTGAACAGCAAAAGACAGACCCGTATATTTATTACATTATTACCTCTGAGGGGTTTGTTGTTAGTGTTGTCGTTGTTCTCTGACATGGTACTCAAAATGCTATTCCTAGTAGACTTATATGATCAATCTTTTTACTATTATTTCCCATTTTTCCCAATAAATTTCACATTTCATGGTAATTTAACATTCGGTGAAACTGAATTGGGCCTCTATGGGAAGGCTCACGCTAGATTATGGCACAAGGGATAGTAACATCATATTCTGTGTATTGATAAATGTCACATTTGATGTACCTTACAGTAGTACTTCAACAGTTTCACCATACTGCATGTTGCTGGTGCTATCTGGAAGATGGGAGATTTAACCTTCTGCTCTTTTGCCCCATGGCTCTGGAACCTGTCATTTATGTGCACAGTTTTATGACCCATAAGCAGCTGAAACTTTTTATAAACAAATGTGTAACTGTAATAAGTGGAATTATTTTTGTCAGAATACATTCATGTAAAAAACTGCATGCCCTTATTCCTTGTAAAAGGACATGTTGAGAGAAAACAAGCCCAAGTGTCATGGTCCTTGAAGATATCGCTGTGCCCTGCCCTGTACAGCTCAATGGGAACAGGAGTGCCACAGTTAAGAGGTTTGATTCAAACAAATGTCAACACTGTTAAAATTTGTATACACTCATGACACTGTGTGGTATATTGGATAACAGTATCCATTAAATGGCATATTTAATTTGACCATAATTATTCCCAAGCAAGCTGAAAAGAAAACTAATTTGAGGCTTGTGTCACAGTTACACATAACCAATGTTAGGAATGCAATGTGATCACACAATTTCTTTTTTTGTTTTGCAATTAGTAGCAAAAAAACAATGTGGTTATTATTCAGTTGTGATTTATTTCTGTGATTTACTTTAAGAATAAATGTGTTAAATTGGTTAAAATCTTAATACCTGTGTAATCTAGAGTAATAATATTTGAAAAAATAAAATAAAAATTATGTTGTTCCTGGACAAATCAGAGAACTTGATTTTACCAGTAAAAGAGATCCCATGGGGACATAGGACCACCAATCTTAAACTGAATTCCAACACAAATGAAACTATAAATGTCCAATTTGTCACGGGTTCTGAAGGGACAACCAGAGATAATATAAACCCTGCTAGGTTAACTTTTGTGACCTGTATGGACCACATTTTTACTAATGCTGTAGGAGGGCAGCATCTTTTTCTCCTTCAGTACCTATAACGTTGCTGTAACTGCTAGAAAAACAGATTCCTAAGGCTGGGTCGTAAGTTGTACATAAAAGATCTTCAAGATACAAGGTTAACGATGGCCTCAGTCCTACCTCTGCCCTCTGCACTGCACCGTGTTGCACCACCATGTTTCCTTATCTCATTGTTGTCCAAATTACTGTCCATTTTACTGTTTTGTTCAGGCACCTACTGTGTGTTCACAGGTCGCAGACCACAAACGATATTGGTTGCTCTACCCCTGATTGGCCATAGCCCAATCACAGGTCTGATTGGGCTATAACCAGTGAGCAGGTTGGAAATATACTTAGGAGCCATACCATTTAGGCCTTGTAAACAAGCAGCAATACTTCGAAATCAATTCAGAATCAGAATCAGAATGCTTTATTGATCCCCGTGAGGAAACTGAGTAATTCTATACTGTATCGGCACCCAGTGAAGTGTTTTCAGTACAGGTATAATGTGCTGTTCCTAGTCCCAGTTAGCACTCTGGCTGCAGCGTTCTGAATGAGCTGGAGCCTATTTATTGTCTTTTTAGGAAGTCCTCCAAAAAGGGAATTACTGTAATCTAATCTTCTGAAAATGAATGCATGAACCAATTTTTCGGGGTCAGACTGGGACAGGAAGCTTGGAAATGTTT
The DNA here is from genome assembly GCA_900302535.1 of Neoniphon sammara. NCBI lineage: Eukaryota > Metazoa > Chordata > Actinopteri > Holocentriformes > Holocentridae > Neoniphon > Neoniphon sammara. The sequence goes on along the minus strand of OMKZ01018575.1, from coordinate 27,277 downwards.
TTTTTTTTAAATCGTAGAAAGCTGGCTTTATAATACCGGCGATGTGATGCAAGAAGTTAGGATTAGCATCAATAATAACACCCAGGTTTCTAACATGTTTGCTGTGCTGTAGAGAAAATTATGATAACATGGATACAATCTCGTGCCTTTGTACTTTTGGGCCTACCATTAGAATTTTAGTTTTTTCTTTGTTAAGTTGTAGAAAGTTCTGAAAAATCCAGCGGTTGATGTCATCAATGCATCTGACAAGCTCATTTATAGGACCGAGGTTGTCTAAGGACAGTGAGATGTTCAGCTGTGTATCATCAGCATAGGAATGGTAGGATACGTTGTGATTCTGTATGATGGTACCAAGAGGGAGCATGTAGAGATTGAGTAGTAGTGAACCAAGAACTGACCCTTGTGGAACCCCACAGAAAATCACTTCTTCAGATGTGAAGTGGCCAAGAGATAAAGAAAAAGTCCTTCCTTTTAAATGTGATGAGAACCATTGGAGAACAAGTCCAGATAAGACAATACAGTTTTCAGGTCTATTGAACAACCACAGCCATTCAAAAGTTGAGAAATCACCAAGATAAACAGTTTTACAGTTTAAGTAGTCAACAAATCAATCATGGAGAACTGTAATCAAGCTAAATGTGTGTGCAAAGCAATTTACTGTTTTTTTCCCACAAAATGTTAGAAAGAAAGAGAAAGTTAGAAAGTAGTGCAAAATTAACTAGTAATGTAATTACATTTTAGAGAGGTAATTAGTAATGCAATTACAATTTATAGAAAGTAATTAGTAACCTTAATTGATTACTTTTTTTGAGTAACTTACCTGATCAGTGTTAACTGGTCAGGTAAGTTAACACTGTCATGACCAGTGTAAACTGGTCAGGATTAAAAAAACAAAGAAATGTAGGAAAAGCAGATCCAAGGCAGTCTTTTTTTTCTTTACATACAGTGAGGGTCAAGGCTAGGCTATGTTGGTTAGGTAGGCTTGTTATGCCTTTTTCTGTGGCACTGTTTTGTTCCATGATTGCTTGTTGCTTAGGTATATTTAGGAGGGCTTATTTTTTGTAAAGTCCTTTGAGACATGTTAAGGGCTTTAAAAATAAATGAACCTGAAGATGAACTTGTGAAAAAAAAGACTAGGTACTAGGTATTAGTAGGAACTTCTTTACGAAACTGTGACCCGAGATGAACTAAACCCATCAGGTACTATAATCTGGACTAAAAAATGAGAATTATGCCTCTTGGTTGTCATCCTGTATATCAAGACATGTTTGTCACCATATGGTATTCCTGTCTTTTTATCTCTGTTGGCACAATCTTGGACACATTACAACTCATTCTGAGGGACTAAGAGATATGGGAATAAAGAGGGGAAATGAAGCGGATAGAGCAAATACTCATTTGTTGCCAAGGACGATATGGACTGAGGATGAGTCAAGCCCCTCTTCACGTACTGCAACAGTTAAATTTATGCCTCCCAATATGATCCAATATTTGCATTACTCTTATTTCTACATTGCTGTAGAAATAAGAGTAATGCACTATAGAAGCACTTTAGAAGTGAAAATATGTAAATCTATTCACTTGTGCAAGAACAAAAATCAGGCTGGTAGAAAAGAGGATAACACACACTATAATCATCCTCATTATATGACACTGTACTGAGACTTAGGGCCAATCCCATTTCTCTCCCTTACCCCTACCACTTAGCCCTAACCTTCCGTTTTGTGCATTCATGCGGAGGATTAGGGTGTCCCGATTCTTTTTGAGATAAAGGGGAAGGGTAAACTGCTAGGGCTATATGGCCCTCCAAACGGACATTTTCCAGTGGCACACTCCAAACGGAGGGGTAGGAGAACTACTTTGCCAAACCAGTAAGTATGGCTGCCGGTGCCAGGAAAGAAGCCCATATTTGCAAAGAAATATTTCTTTACAAATATGCAAAAATTGTAAATCCGTTGAAATATCTTAGTTTAATGTACATGTAATGAAATATATAATTGGTTCTTCATAGCAAACATTTCACAAAAATCACTATTCACGATGAAAAAAATTGACAGGGAGAGGGGAAAAATAAATGCATGTGTGTCGGCGCTTCCCCCACCTCCAGGTCAAATTTTTTTGGGGTGGTCAGTCCAAAAAACAGAAGCAGATCAGAAAACAATAAAATACATGGACAATTCTACTTAAGTAATTAGTTAACCAACTTACTACTAACAAAATTACTACTAACCTTTCTTCAAATAGTGGTACCAGCCACTATTTGAGGAAATAGAGTAAACAGCGATGTGTGTGTGACAGTATAGTTTATTTCTATAACCAGCTTTTGAAGTGTGAAAATGAAAATCCAGTGGTGATTTTTGTACACTTCCTCGCCCCTCTGATATCAGTGCAGGACAGGACTGCGAGCATGAGTTGCTATGGTTACAGGAACCGCTGTCCTGTACCGTATACGTAACAAGTAGTGTCCCATTTCCTAGGAGAATATTTCAACCACCAAATGGAATTGACCCTTAGTGTGGGTTTGGTCGTAAGTATGTAGGACTGTGGAATGTGAACAATCAAATCACTGCAACAAGGTAAAAAATTCAACCACAAGATGCCAGCAAAGTAAAAATTTTCTACCTAGATTTTATGACCCTTTGACAGGGCTGAAGAGATTAAAGCTAAAAAAAAAAAAAAAAAAAAACTAATAAAATAAAATAGAATAAAAATACTTCCCTCTTTGATGTTATTCTTCTCTTTGCCATATTACTAGATCACACTCACACTCAAAAGTATGTGTGGCTTATTCAAAACATGTACTGGTGGCTTAAGTGTTCCCATTCATTTATGAGAAACAGTGTTCTTGATTTTAGTGTTAACATTTTCTCTGTACTCCAACCACTTTTGATCATTTCCACACTATGAGAATGATTTTGAAAGGCACACAGCAGTGGGGGAAAAAAACAACAGAAACAAACAAACAAAAACAGTTCTAGATAGATGATATCTTATAGAAATAATGTTAACTAATATAAATAAGTTTATATTATTAGAAAAAATATAAATAAATAGATAATCCGATAATCCGATATACATTGATTGCGCCCCAGGGCAATCGGATAATTATCACTGGAAACAACTGTGATAAATATGACTCACACACGGGCTTTGCTATTATTAATTACAGCTCTGATTGTGGTCTGATATGAGTCAGTTTATCATGACCAACATTGCCACTGCAAACGTAACACTGCATGATTTTGAATTGTATTCCACCACCTCTTCTTTTAAAATACCTAATTTCTGCAGAAGAGGATTTGTCTTTTCTGTGTAGCCCGTCACAGGGACACACAGCATGGATAAGTGTTCAACATGTTATCATGCTGCGTTGGACAGGCTGTCACCTGGGATGCAGTTGAGGATAAAATGGCAATAATGCGGCTCAGTCACAGTGCTCACAGCTGAGGTAAATTTATAAATTAGGTTAATTTCCATGTCGCAGATTTTGCACGCCATTATTCTGTTATCGCAGAGTTTTATGAAAGAGCCCTTGTATTTCCAGGATCTGAAGCTTCCATGGATGTACACACATTCCCACGGCACCTTCTTCTAAACTTCTCTCTGCAAAACGGAGCATGCATTTTTTGTGCATATACATCATTTAAACATGCCGACCCAGCTCTGCCCTGGATGCCATGCAAGGGGAAATTATGTTCATACAGTATATGCAGCTGTTTTGTTAGGATTTTATCCCATATTTTTATAGTTGAATTTTAATAAGGGCCCCAGAGAAGATGCTATTGAAACCAATGTGGCAATCTTCAAACTAGATTTCAGCCAGTTCTGACTTGTTTTCCTATTACTAATTACTATAATTTACTGGTCTGATAAACTTTTATTTCCGAAGTTTCATATCAAGGATCAATCACTGCTCTTGGGAAAAAGACAGTAAGGCCAAGGATGCAGACAGCTTTCTTCAAACTTCATGAATGTCGTCATTGTTGAGTTGTTTAGTGAACCAATGGAAAATGGTGGACAAAACAAAACAGTTTTTTTATATGGCCATGTGTAAGGAGGTCATATGCCTTCACAGCTTTGAGATTCTTTATTTGTCATCCCCCTGAGGGAAAGTATGGGGACTTTGGAAGGGATGTCTCTATCAGTTGAAGATGTGTTCAGATGTTCTATTTTTCCTTTTTCACGTTGTTCTGTTCTGAAGAGTTTGTTTTTTAGTAAGCATTATGGTAAATGCTTGACTTATAATAAATATAAATATATATAATATAAATATTTAAATACGTTGCTCCAAGCAGACCACACAAATTTAGAGAATATGCCTGGATACCGCATGTTTTACTAGCTTGCCAACATTTGTCTTGAGAAGTGCACTCCTTGTCATTATTCTCATGTTACACAAATGTCATTTTCTCACAGACAGCACGGCTTATACAAGGAAGTTACTCTCAACGTCCAGTCTCTCCACCAACACCTTATTTGTTAGATGTGTGGGTTTGCGTTTGTGTGTGTGTATGTGATATATATTAGTAAATGTATTTATTAAAATATGGACATGTTTGTAAGTACAACAAATAATCTGGTGCTTGTTAGTTCGAGACAACTTGTACTATAAAGCCTTTGCATTTGCATTAGCATTTGAAATAGATGTGCATGATCTGATTTGGTAGAGAAAGAAAATAACAACAACAATAACAAAAAAAATAATGATTCCCTTTC
>OMKZ01018575.1:8634-22541 GCA_900302535.1 Neoniphon sammara | reverse complement strand
ATAATGAAAATAATAACAACAATAACAAAAAAAATAGTGATTCACTTTCTTATACACTATAAAACAGTCTTATCCTCATCCATTTTGCCATCCCTGAATACTGTCCTGCTCCACTCAACTCACCTGAAGGTTGAAGTTTGGCAGCAAAGACCGGAAAAACAGTGACAATGTACTCTCATTCGAGGCCCCAACACTCTGCCTGCACACACACACACACACACACACACAATTATTATTATTCAAGTGGATAAGCAAATTGAGGGAATTTAATCCTTTTGAACACAATATCTGCATATTCATTTACACAGTGTACTGAACTGCACAATGACTTGACAATCCTATTTCATGTATTGACTTTTGCAAGTTATCTTTTACCTCTGCGGCCGGGTGTAAGTTATCACCGAGTCCAGTGGAGGGAGAGGGTCGAAGCCCATCACAGGCTGAGTGGTCACTTCCTGAGGGGATAAAACAATTTTTGGTGACTATTTTAGAAAGCAAATGGTATAGAGGTATTTTATAGTGCAGTGGCAAAGAAGATACACAGAAGGTATTATTTGCATCAGTTTTGTTATATAATTGATTAATTTATTTGCTAAAAGTAGTTATTAAATGCACAGCACCTAGAAGTTAAACAAAGATTGAGAATATCACATCTTGGAATCTTAGGAATCATAAAATTCAAATGGCTTTAGCACACTTAAGATTATACTGTACAAGCTGTTTGGAGTATTTATTTATTTTATTTTTTTTAATTGGAACAGTGAAAAATAAAGCCCTGACCACCTCAGTTCATATGGACAACGTTGAGATGAGAGTGCGCTAGCTAACCTGCTGTATCTTACACTGACATATAATATGACACATAACTTCAGATTCAAATGACTTAAGGCTGGGTAGCTAATGACAAAAATTGTAGGTGAACTGCTCCTTTAAAGATCATACAACTTTCAATAATAAAAATGACACGGTTGCCATTTTAGTATTACGCTTCATTATGATCTAAGCTGAAAATCATGTGGGATGCACCAGAACCGTTTTCAGGGTTTGCCCTACAGTTTCGCTACGAGGGTAATACATTTTAACAAAATAATGCAGAGACACACATGCTTAAAAAAATTTCTTTCAGTGTTGGAATTTTCTTTTACGCCTTCCTCCACGAGGTAGAAAAGGAGATGACATAGTTTAGGTGAATCACACATTAATGTCAACTTGGTGAACTTTTATATGTGTTTAAAACATGAGCCCAGCTGTGTTAAAGTGTGTGTGTTGATTATGTCTCTCACTAGAGGCAGAGTGGAGGTGGCTTCTTTGATCTCAGACAGCAGGACATGGCGATGGATGTTTCTTGGTGCACTCTGGTACCTCTGCTTTCTCCTACGACAGAACAGCATGTTAGGGTGAATGCTTTAAGAACAATTATGGTTATTACAATATTTAAAATGGGAATCGGCAGGTGCAGTCCCCCCGGTGTTATCATTACTGAGGAGGTGGAAATGCTGACGAGATAAGTAACCGGAACAAAAAATTCTGTCAGGATTCAACTGTAGGTCAACCAGGTTACAGGCCAATGGGCATGTGGTTTGTATTAAAGGTCAAAACAATAAGAAAAATACTGTGGGACAAAATAAATTAAGTCCAAGTCGGTTTGCGTGGAAAGAAGTTATCAACATATGCATCTACTATGAGTTTCTAAATAACAAGATCTGCCATATAAGCCATGTGGTTCATGGTTCAAGTGCTTTAGATCTGCAGACTGGTCATGTGTCTCATATCCTTGAGCAAAAGAAAAACGGATGGTTATAAATTCCACAATGACAGGGGAAGAACACTGTCATCACCAATAGTGATGTGATTTAAATGCAGAGGCCAACATGGCTGCCTGCCAAAGGTCCACTGCACTCCAATGTGAGCAAACATACAACCTCTATGATCGCGTTTTCAGCAAGAAAACACACATAAGGTCAACACAATCAACAGTTAGGCTGCTTATAAATTTCTTATCCCAGGTTCTAGTGTGTTTGTGTCCAGAACAACAACCTGCAGGCTTTTAATTAATGCTGGAGATACACCGCTGCCTTTCCAAAACTGTTTGGTGTCAGCTGTTAATTGGTTGGTGTCTGTATTGATCTAATGTTAGGGTCAGCTTTAAATAAAATAGTTTTAAAGCAAGTCTGTGAAATGTTTTTGACTTAAAGAATATGTCAGATTTGTCCATTCTGACAGATAGAAAGGCTGTTCCAGAGTCAGCCTGTCTCCATTAGTTGTTGCTGAAATAAATGATTGTGCAAAAATTGCTGAGGATGAAAGATGGGGCTGTGTGCACTTTGTTTATTTATTCGGGGTTTTTTTTTTAACCAGGAGGAACTTTTATCTATTTTCACCCCTATTTAAATGGATAATGTAAAATGGATTTCATGATTAGTATTATTCATTACAACTGAAAACAAGGTTAGCCATTCTTCTTTGAGATAAGAGCCGTTGGTACAAATTGTGCATTTAATCAGCATTTACCATTTCAGTCAATGGTGAACCAGTTTGTAAATCTTCATAATTTCTCACATTTTTAATGTGAGAACATTTGCGGTTTTCTCCACTGCCACACACAACATAATGCAAGCTGCAGGTTAGACTCAGTATTAGGACGACACATGGGTGACAAGGTTTGATCTCTAATGTGTGTCCATCAGCAGCCATGTGGCCTATTCAAATATTGCTCTGCAAGAGACATCAGCTGAAAAAAAAATTGGGTTTACATTGTGCTTATACTACACATTTACATGCATGTCTATCTGCAGAGCTTTGTAGTTGTCTAAATAATGACATTAGACATTGAGCAACATTTTTCTGTCAAGTGCTGTTTGAAAACTACACAAAACATCAAGTGACCAGTGAATGTTATTCCCATTTTGTACATATCAGTATTGTTTATTACACTGATATGTTGAATAACTGATTCTAATTGGTGAATTAAAACTTTGTGCAGTCTGTTATTTCTGTATAACTGACTGTTGTCAAGCTGTGACCTCATCACTGTACCTGTTTGTAACAAATCAATGCACTTCACCAAAGAAAGCCTTGCTGCTGTGTGTGTTGTGGACTAGCATGCTAGCTACATCTACTGAAAGCAGTCAGTTCAGTAGCTGACTGGCGACACCCAGTGTCAAAAAGATGCCACAACCATTAACTATATTACTGGGCTCCAAACCACCACAGACGGAAAATTGGAGAAAGATACTTTCCTCCAATCCAGGAAACATTAGAGGGTGAGTGCCTCTCCAAGCTAGCTAACTGAGCTACTTGGCAACTTTAAAATGTAAACACTACGGCACGGCCCACCCTACAAAGTTTCTTTGCTTTTATTACTGACATTGGTATGGTGACAGCTGGTGTTTGCACCAGTAAGGCTAAATATTGATCAGTGTGCTCAAGTTTCCTCCCTCTGCAATCTTTGTCCTCTATCTATGATACACCTGGTCCATACCCTATGGATGATGCATGGTGAAACTCCTTTTTCCAACACTATTATTACCATAATAACCTATGTAGCAATGGGCCAGCTGACTGGCAACACACAGTTGAAATCTCTGTGATGAGCACAATGACCATCACAACGATGACGATGATGGTATTGCTGTAAGTATATACCAAATGTCTTTGCATCAGCCATAAAATGTGATCATCGCTGGTTGTAGCCATCACAAATCGCCAGACTATAAACTGATCTTTAATGTCTTCAGATCACTTGTGGCATAGTTGGGATTGCAAAACAAACATTCAATTGTTTTTCTAAAGTATTCTAATGCCTTTTTCAGGGCTTGTTCGGGGCTGAAGAGGCTATTGGTGACTATGTCAAGTGAGAAATATGAAAAACTGTTTTTCTACAAACTGCTGTAGGAAAATCAAAGTTTGCCAAAAATGTGGACCAGATGAGGCACAGCAGCTCACTGGGATCTTACTTGTTTTGGCAGTCCTCCACCAGAGGATCACTGGCATCGACTCGATGCAACACCTGTTTCACACACTCCTCTAGCCAGAGCATTACGCCTCCTTCTCTCCACAAGGTGTGAGTTCTTCCCACATACAGTCCGATCAGCTCGGCCAGGGCGGGAGACTGCCTGGAGAGAGGGAAGAGAGGGGAAGGGGAGAACAGAAAAGAGCACAAAGAGAGGGGGAAAGGGGAAAAAGGCAGGCCGCAAGAAGAGTGGTGTATAAGCCTTATCTGATAGTAATTACATTTCCATGTTATACTGGCATAATGGAGTTGCATTTAATGGAAATAAATGCTAGGTTAATTTTATGTGCCTAGCTGACATTGAAACATGGAGGAATAAAGGCAGTAATATATTACCCCATCTGACTCTTTGGGCCAAAGAAGGCATGTGATGAGACTGCAGCATCGGGCTGCACAGTACACAGATCCAATAAAGGCATCAACACTGAAGGAAACACACATACAGCACACCAAACAGGTGAAAACACTCATTCACGATGGAATAAAGGAATCTTAACACATGGAACACTTCCCTGCAACCAAATAAAGGTCTTCAAAAAAACACTACTTTTGCGGAAACCTTTTAGACATGCTGTAAGCGACGTGAAGTGAAAGAAGAGTAACATGTTGCAATGGTCAGACTGGTAGTTGTGCATGTTTCTGTCTGTTTGTCTAACCTCCAGGGAACATGATGAGAGCGTTCTGCAGCATCAGGTCAGCCTTGTGTCTGTGTTTATCACTTTCCTCAGGATCCATGTCTTCTTGCTGGCTGAGATGGAAATGGCTGAGCGCAATGGAGAATGCAAAGTTTGGCAGCTGGGAGAGATTTCTGTGCTCCTGGACATAAAAATAAATCCATTGTGTTCTAGTCAACAAGCTTAGTTTTAGCAGAATAACATAAAAAAAAATTATAGAAGGAACTTCATATCACAAACACAGGTGCAGAAACAGAACACACACACACACACACACACACACACACACACATACAGAGGCATCACACACGTACACTTCACCTCCCAGTCTTGGTACAAGCGGAGGAGAGAATGGTACTCTCTGGAGCGCAGGGTCAGGAAATCAATGAGCAGCAGCATGCAGAGTGGGTCAGAATCTGGGTCCAAACTGAGAGAGAGACAGCAGAGAAGACAATACAAAGGTTTATAACCAATGCTTGACCAGAAAACATACAGACCAAATATGGGAGTGGAAGTGGAGTACTGACAATTTGTTTGAGTGCAGCAAAAGTAATCCGATGACTGGTGAACATTTTGCATTAGTTGTCAAACTGCTGTGTGCAGTGTTTTTTACTGGCTCAGTGGGTATTGGAGAAAAGAAGGCCAAGTATATTTGTCTTGATCGTTTCCTTTAAACTTACTTAATACTGCAATATTAACATTATTTAATTATTCCCAAGTGATAGCTGCAATCTGACAGTGAGATTGGATATAGTTTAGATTAAACAAAACAAAAAAAAACAGAAAAAAACATGAACACAAGACATGATAATATTTCTGGTTCCCTGGTGTGAAACAATGGATAGACAGTATTAAGAGGATGGATCACGTGTGTGTGACACTCTGCTTCAGGCAGTGCTTCTTATGATTCTGTTATCAAATAATTTGCCATGTTCCGCTGTCAGTGATTTAACACAAGCAGTTGAGAGGCGACAGACGTCACAGTGTATTCCAGCACTGCTGCTTACAAAAGAGCCAGAACACAGCTGTCATGAGATGAGGAAGCCAGAGTTTGATGAAAATCATAGATAAGCCATAACCACTACTTGGAAAAGCTATAAAACTCAAGGCTGAGGCTGACTGATGGGAGCAGTGTGTTTAAAGCCTTTTGTTAGTGGTCTCTCCACCAGCACGGCTCAGTAGGTTTTATGTTCTGTAATGAGACCAAAGTACTTAAGTAGAGTTTCTCTCACTTAATGGTCATTTACATAGCAATAATCAAACATATTATCTAATTATACATTATATAATGTGCTGTCAGGTACTGTCTATATCACGCTGTATGTTTTTCACTACACTGCTGATGTGCAATTAATAAATGGCAAAAAGTATTTGAACGTCCTGCTAATCTGATGGTGATTCTGTTTGCACATTGTATCTGATTATTGTACAACTTAGATAAAGGATTTACTTTTAGACAAAGTCATTTATATAACATATGTAACACAAATTCAAAACCATATTACATTTTTTAAACGCAGTAATAATTCTGTGGGGCACCTCTGTGAATCATATCTGCATTATGTCGTTTCAGGAGGCAGTCACACTCTGCCCTGGGCAAATGACGACCATGTCTTATAAAATTCCTGTAAGGAAACAGGCAGTTCCGTTATGTTTGAGCAGAACTGCCAGTGGCAGAGTATACAATAAAGATCCACTCTACACTCATTACACTCATCTGACAATATCTTCCATTGCTTCCATTAATTTTCTGCGCAAATCTGATGATAGCTCTCACTAGTTGCTTTATTCAAGAACATAAGCTTTCTTTTTGTTTAGCTTGTTAGGCATGTGAATAAATGGTTGTCACTGTGATCACAAATAAAGGAACACAAGGCTTACTGTTTGCTGTCCATGTAAACTAAAACCATACAGGGAGTGAGAAAGGAATGACCTTCGCACTGAGTAAGGCTGTGCACAGGGTTGTGTGACCCATTCACACTCGCCTCAATGTACCTTCAAATAGCCAGCAGAGGCATATAGTAACTGCAGGGCTATAACAGCCACTTGTGAGAGCGTCTGACTACACAACAGTTGCTCCATTCCCAGAAGCAGAAGCTCTGGCAGGATCGGATCCTTTGACAGAGAAGGTACAAATGTGACTCCAGGAGCAGATGTCTTAGCTACTCATCTCTGAAACAATATTTTAAGTTTTCACCACACCATGATCACAAAATATGATCGCAGTATAATGACCATCAACACAGTGAAAAGGTCTGAGCTGTCTGTCTGCAGAGGTAATGGCAGATGTTGACTAGTCTCAAGGGGCCGTGTGTCATTGTTGCCCAAGACTGTAATGACTGTATCTGTTATCTTGTTATGTTTCTCCTAATTTCAACAGGTTTTCCTTCCCTGTCCCCTCCCTTGGCTGTGGGTATTTCTGTGTACCTCAGGATCAGTCTGCAGTACTCCAAAGCCGTCCGTGGGCATCCTCTCTTCTCCAGGAACATCATGTGTTTATAAAGAGCCAAATAAAATGCCCTGCAAACAGAGATTATAGAAGTGTGTTGCGCAGTCATTCTTTACTACAGTATAATGACACAAACAAAATTAAGAACACACAATTTAACTTAGAAACCACCATTTCAAGTCCAGCTGAGGATGGCTGCAAATGACCAACCTGTTCTCTGGTCTGAGATAATCAAGCCTGCAGGTCCCTGAGGTCAGACTGAACAATGGGTGAAAAGCACATTCAAAGCTGTACAAGGCCCGCTCTGGAAAAAAAACACACAAACAACACAACATACATTTTTCATTTAAGTCCACATCAACAGAAAAACCATCTTGCCTCCACAGCCCCTCTAATGGCAAAGCAGTTGGGGGATGAAGACAGTGGCTTTAGCTCAGAAAAGCTACAAATCAAGATTGAATAGTTAACACAGACATGTAGTGAACATGGATGCAAAGATTTCATAGGTGCATGGCTACACCAGTCATGTTGTTCTCACAGAAAACATCCAAACCAGCAGGGCTCCAGGGTTTAAAACCACTGTCTTAACGGTCCAGTTCAGTGAGGATATGCTAATTGGATAATGCATACAGACTTGCTGAGAGCTAAAAAAAAATCCTCCATTCATTCTCAGATAAGAGTGAATGTAATCTCTAAAAGTAGCCACTGATCCTCACCAATGAGATCTCTGGCCATCTCTTGATCCTCCTGTATGCGACAAACATCAGAGAGCTGCAGCAGAGAATCAATGTGATAGGGGTTCATCTGCAGCAAGGTCTATGGGAACAAAAAGAAGGAAAAAAGTGAGGGAGGAAGAGAAAAGCAAATAGATGAGTCTGGGATAAAGAAAATGTTTTAAATATTATGAAACCACAAATACTGGATACCCATTAAGTATAATGGTAGCTGCATTCTGTTGTGTAAAATCTGCAGCCTCATAAATTTATTGTTGAAGTAACTTCCACAATGGAATTGGACTACGGTTGCCCAGGTAAGAGGGCAATGAGATTATTATGATGATTAAGTGTTAAATATGTTAATACTGGGTGAGCACGCCTCTGTGAACATTCAGCTGCATGCACAATAGTCTGTATATTCACAAGTTTAGCCTGATGATTTCTGTCTATCTGGAAGGTGATGGGAAATTTTCAAGTGTTTCTTCAGAAACTGAGACCGTATGCCCTGTGTCACTTTGCAACATGTTCAAGCATTTTGGATCTTGAAACACTTATTTCATATTTTAGATTTATTTAGGATACAGCGGTACGAGTCCATCTGACATTATAACAACCCTGCCAATAATTAATAACAATAAGCATATCAATAACAATATCAATAACTATGAAAGTAATTGCAGAATTATTCCTAACTGCAAGTACAGGTGTGGGTCTGTGAAAGTGTATAGAGTGTATACAGATTATGAAAAAATGCTGCTATAGAGTAATGAACTGATTCTTTCACCCAGCCCTGGCATCATCCACACTGAAGATGCCTGGTTTGATGTGTCACTCCTCATAAACTGACTGTTACCCTCTCACCACACTGCAGAGGATGGACATTTACCACAATGTTGTTGGGATCCATGGACTCCACAGCATCCAGGAACTTGAACTGTACTTGTTGGTAGTCCCGACTGTGCTCAAAGGTGAAGAACTGCAGGCCATCCTTTGACTGGAGTAAGGTCATTGAGATTCCTGCAGACACATGTCAGACTGATTAAAACAACAACCAAACAGGTAAGTAAGTGATAAAAGGTGATTTGATATTTAATTCTTACTTAGGGAAATAAATACACTTACTGCATAAAATGTGTTACATAAGAACACAACTTATACCACTACGCCTGTGATACTTAGAAACCATTTTATAGCTCATGTCTGACACTGCTTGTAATAAGAATAACATACAGTATAATTTTTAGTACTTAATTATTATGAATTAAAAATAAAAAACAACCATTATATATTCTCCCTTATGTCTTGCCTGAGATCTCCTCTTAGTTATACTAAAATCAGTATTAAGCTCTGTTGTTGGTGGCTTACTGTTTAAATAACAGAATCACTCACAAATCTATAGGGTAGGGTATGAGCCACTATGATGATGTGGACAAAATCAAATATCACAATATATTTGACCTAATACCTCGATATCAGTATTACAGCAATATTGCAGGGATGACTAAGACATTTACACACACCTTTGAATAAATGTCATTAGAAATGTGGATATGATGACCAAGCAGGTAGAGGAAGACAACAGAGCAGCTAGAACAGTCTAATAAGTTCAGAAAATTGCATCCCCTTTATTCTAACGCCGCCCTTAAAAACAGGAAAAGACAACACTTATGTCATATCATGACATTACAATATCTATTTTTTTGTGAACAGCAAAGAGTTTCACAGTCAGCCGCCTGTGGGTCAACTTTGACCAAAACAGGTGGCAGTCCCTTCTTTTTTTTCAGAGTCTCACACAGGGTTTAGGATGTCCCAAAAATTAGTGGCAACAGTGACATGCACTGCCATAACAAAATGGTGTCTTAAGTATGAATGTGTTGCTCCATGGATAAAGACTCAGAATGTACGACATTGTACTTTGGGAACAGATAAGGATGGTTTTGTTAAGAAGAAATTTAATGGAAAACAAAGCTCTATCATATCAAACAGCCATCAGAAGAATTTAAATTAATTGTGAAGTAGAGGCTACCTGGGCGGCTGAAGCGAGGCCAGGTGTCTTTAGGAATGGCCATCCAGGTGCTACGATGAAACTGTCTCTGTCTCTGTCGAGGTCTGTCAACAAGTAACGGACATAAAAAAAAGGAGCATACATACAGTAAAAAGGCCTGGGGCCATTTAAATTGTAACAATCATACAAAAAAATTACATTTACCTTTGATCTCCAAGAACAGCTCGAGCCCCAAAATATCTCTTCAGCTCTGTCTCTGGATTCAGATTCCTAATGAATAAGCACAGAATGAGGTTTTTCAAGTCACGAGAAGCAAAATGACAACATGGACCAACGAAGCCAACACATTCCGAAAAAAAAACAAAAAAACACATCAGGTCTAATTTTAATAAACGTAGGGTCATAAAAGCAATTGCTATTAAAGCAATCCAAATTAAAATAATAAAGTGGTATCAGGTGTAATATGAGAAAATAAAGACGTAAAGAGGTATAAATATAATTAATAAGAGACCATAAAAAGGGCCATGGCCAACATTAGACTATTTGGGCAGTTTGAGGTCAATATATTAAATATTTTCAAGTTCAATTTTTTCTTCTTATCCATCTGTCAAATTCAAAGAAGTGGAGATGGTTTGCTGTCACTGTGGGCAAATGTAACACTGCAGTATGCCCCGCCTTGGCTGTCTTCTACCTGTCATGTGACTGGGACAGGCATCCTCACACAAGTGAGGCAATCAGCTTCCAAATGATTTGCTTTTTACTATGTGAGTCAAGTGCCATCACATGGTAGCAATCTGGAAGCACAGAAATGTTTTAGTGGGTGTGCCTACTGAGGGTTCAAGCATCACTGACTATGTCAAAGTTATGTCAGCTATGCCTTGGTAAAGACTGAGAGGAGTGTTACCCATTACTGCTACATTAAACATGTCCAGGTTGCAATCATCACTTTACTGTAACTATTTAGAATAACTTCAGTATACATTTATGCCTGTGTCAACTCCCATTTCAACTAGTCCAATTCAGCCTTATATGTAACACCAACAAAAGCTCTGGTCCACTTCAGTGTGTTCAAATGTTGCCAAGAGCAACTGGCCAAGGGGCCTAAAATAATGATAATAATGGAAAAAGTTAGTGCTCTTGTCTGTCTGTAAACTGTGGGCTTCCTCACCTGTGCTCCACGTATATCACAGATCTGTTGTCTGAGCCCCCACAGCCCTCGTTCTGCAAGGTCAGACCATTGGATTGCTCTAGGGTCTCCAGCAACGCATCAATATCATCATCTGCTGCATCCTCCTGATATCACACACAGGAGTCATTTAACAAAACTTGAAATTGAGACAAAACTTCACAGTTGTGGTTCAATGGTGCAAGTGTATGTATGAAAACAGTACCAAAAAGTACCTCCCTATAAGCCTTGGTTGTTAACACTTTATCAAAGTTTGCTACATTGTTTACTTGAACACTTTAGAAATGGTTGCCAAGTAGAGAACGACTCTTGATAATAATAGATTACAACTTTAGTTTCCAATTAATAATTTATAATAATAATATAATAATTTTGAACAGTGTGACTGCAATGCCAAGACAGATCTAAAATTCCCAGTTCAGTAGCTTTACCTGTGTATCTTCTGAGGTCACTTTTGTCTTCTTCTTTTTCTTCTTCTTTTTAACTTTACCAGACTGAAGAAAACAAAAAGAAAACAAAGATGAAAACTTTGATATTCACCTTTAAATAAACAGAATGTAGATGCTGATAAAACAGAGAGTAGACATACTCCTCTCTCTTTTAACTTTGTTTATATTTACCTTTGCAGTCTTTTCTTCTTGCTTTTGATGGTTTTCCTCAGCGTCTCTGTTATCATTCTTCTCTGTGCCAACATCATCATTCCCATCTGGCTTCTCTGCATCCTCACTAGCGGACAATTTCTCTGCTTCATTTTCTACATCACCTATCTATTAAAAATATGTTTAAAGAAGTAAGAAATACTGTTGCATGAACAATGGTCAAAAGTGACAAAAAGAGTGAAAGTCATAGCTAGATGGAAACATGCAGAGATTTGCCTAATGTTGAGGAGCAGCGATCTTAAATGCATCTTAGATTTATTCACAGCAAAATAATCAGAGTTAGATTCATGATTTTGATATTAACTCTGTCATTTTATGGCCAATCAACCATCCCACTACGCAGCTTTGCTTCAGCCACAACGCTATTGTAAACAATCATCTTCTCTTGCAAGAAATAATCACACTAAAGATCATACCAAACAATAAATCATAGTCATAACAATGGCATGTTCATGGATGGTAGTATTCAACTTGATCCGGTGACCATGATTTGCATTTGTTATGTATAGTCAGCTGAAAACCTCATGGCTTCAGGAGAGTTGTACTGTTTACATTTATCCAAGTTAACATGGCACTGTTAAGTCATACAGTACAATGATAAGCAGTTATTGCTATCAGGTATAGCCACAGCTGCGTTGGGCATGCTTTGTGGTTTGGTAATTGAAGTACAGTGTAGTATTTTAAGTGTGGGTGGGAATTGACATTCCTCTTCACTTAGTGTAGAGTTAAAACAGGCTGCTAAAGTTTCTTATGAAGAAACAGCGAAATCTGAATTAATGTCCATCTTATCTGTGTTGGTGTTAACATCTTAAATTTTAAACAGTGCTTCAGTAAAATTACTATTATGCTGAAGTGATTCATATTCTGAATGACATTTAAAGTAACTGCATATGGCATATACTGTATTGGGTATTATTGCTATTAATCATAAATTATTTGACATCTGAAAAGTGGGTGTACTGATCTGTATTAGAGTTTGAAAAACTTTAAACTTAACCTTTCAACTTTCCCTTAATTGGAAACTAACTTCAGCCTCCTTTTCTCATTATAACGAGATAAGGTTTTACATGATCCTTTCCCACACAACATGGAGAGGAGATCACATTAGCCTATTTACAGATCGTACGAGTGAACTGTTACATTTTCAGGGTCGATACAAGCCACACGAGTCCGTACAATATCATGGCAGCTACCAAGAGAAGATGAGCTGTATAATTTTCTGTCCGTTTTATTTAACAACATTCTCCTAGTGGTTTTCTGCTCCTAACAGGCACCATCAAACTTGTTACCGATCCAGTATGACTGAAGAAACGCGATAATACCGTAACGTTAACTTACAGCTAACTTAGCCTCGGTTATGCTAGCACTGTTTATGTGAAAGAAAACATGAATTGTCAGTGAGACACACCTTACATAATGACGTTACATGCTGTTATTGAGTAGTAACGTCACCTTACCAGTTCATAAATGTTGCCGAAGTTTTTCTGAGCCTTATTCTTCTTCTTTGCTTTTCGGCTGTTGCTGTTCTCGTTTGACTGGACAGTAACAGCAGCCTCGTCAGCCTGCTCCTCCGGACCTTCACCTGGAGTTAGATGTCCGAGGTCCAGAGCCTCTTGGCCTCGCTGTTTCCCTCTCAGTCTTCGCAGAGCCCGGCTCGACATTGTCCACTGCTTATAGGCTGTACATACACGTCTATTTATGGTTAATATTTACCTAATTTTAGTTAGTTAGCTGACGCTAACCACTGCAATGTTGACAATTTGTGAAACCAGTAATGACACACAAGTTGGGGTAAATTTCATTGGTTGAAAACTCTTCTTCTGGGGCTGCTTATATTTTTTCCTCTGCTTCCTTTTCCTTTTTTTCCACAACCTACAAGGCGCATTGTCGCCACCTACTGATCTGGAGCGTACACAATACAGTAACATGCAACAGATGCACTGCATTCAACTGTCTCTGGTTAGGCTTTTGAGTGTCAGTATACTTTATTACAAAGTATATTAAAGATTGCAAAAATAAATTTGTGAATGAAAGCGAACATACAGTGGTTTTTTTTACATATTTACATTGACTTATTTACAGTGTGTGTGTGTGTGTGTGTGTGTGTGTGTGTGTGTGTGTGTGTGTGTGTGAAAGAGAGAAAGAGAGAGAGAGAGAGAGAGAGAGAGAGAGAGAGATGCTGATAAAAATTGTGTGCAAATGTCTA
>OMKZ01018574.1:0-17959 GCA_900302535.1 Neoniphon sammara | reverse complement strand
GTGGCAGCCAACCTTGACATTAATAAAATCTGATGTTGTACTAACAAAGGCACCTTTTAAATTTGTATGCTCGTTTGTAATTCTGTGTTATGGCTCTGCGGTGCGCCTCAGCTCATCACAGTTGATTGAAGAGATATGTGTATTTGGAAAGCTTACAGCTTTGATGGGAGATAAGCAAGTGTCCACAAAACAATTTCAGATCCTCTATATGCTAATGAATTACTAGAAGTTATGTAAGGACAACCAAATTCTTAGATGTTTGTTTTTTGAAGACAGAGCCAGAGGCGGTGCAGCAGATGCTTGTAGAAGGCAAAACCTCCTTCCCACCCTGAGATTTAGTTAGTTGGTCTCCTTGATTCCTCTGACTCCGTAGTGGGTTTTGCAAATCCACCTCAATTACTGGAGGAAAGAGGGAAGAGGTGGAGGCTGATTACATGTGGGTTAAGGATGTGTGAGCTTATCTCACTTGCATACATGCTGTGTTGGACGCTGCATGTGCTGCACCAGAAACCACAAATAGGTTATATTTACTCAATTGCCTTTCTTTTGCTGTGCCTGTATAATTTCATCCTGTTTAGTTTTGCAAAGTAATTACTTTTCCATGCACTCAAAAATGGCAAAAATTGCTCCAAAGTCAGCATGAAATTCGAGTTTGTCTTTTTCATCCGTAGAACCTGAGGGCATGCTGAACATCAGGTGGCCGGCTCTTCAGAGAGTGATTAGGCTGTATCTGGGAGGAGCGCTCATGCTTGAACAGAGAACCAGCTTGGACACATGGCACCTGTCATGGGGTTGAAGGTTGGAGTGATAATTGATTCTCTACAATTCTCGTCCAGTGACAGCCTGTCTTTGTACCACAGTCAACTGGGCTCGCTGATATGATTCCTGTTAGCAGGTTTTTGAAGAGGAATCCAGGGACAATGTTTCCTTATTTTTCATCTCGGTATGAGGTAACAGCTTCCTAATAGCCTCCTATTTCCTTAGCCTGCCTTAAGGACCCATGCATAAAATCATAATAAATTTGTTAAGAGAAGCTATTGTGACAGTTCCTCTTAACTAAATAAAACGCATAACACACCAGTGAGAGTTTGATTTTAGGGCTCAAGTGAAAAATTAAGTAAGTTCCCCATTTGAGAAATATGTTGATTATTAAAATGTTTTTTGTCCTCCTTAAGTTTGTTAGTTTATTACTCGAGTAGATTAAAATGATCCAAAGGCAGGTGGTGATAAATGGGACGGTTAACTTCCATAACAATGTACTCGAGGTCGGCAGGTATTGTGTATACATATGCGCTCAAGACTGTGCCTTCTTGCAGTGTTTGTTTCTTTATTATACGGGCCACTCCCAGGTCAAATCTCAGGCCTGTTGTTTAATGATGTCATAAATTACATATACATGATTAAGTTTTAAATACATGGAATGAGACTGGAGGAGCAGCCTAGGAAAGCGGAGATATGGAAGCTCTTTCTCTCTTGTTGTCAGACATATGAGACAGTGCTGCTGGGGCTGATCAGCAGTGCGATGATATATGATAGTCTGAGTTGCAAAAAGCACAGTCAATGATACAATTACCAAAACCGTTTTATATCTACGGACAGTAATTAATCTTGTAAACCCGCGTCATACAGCCAACTCCCCTTTGCTGCCCATTCTCCTACGCACAGCAGCTCTTTGATGTAGATGGTGGTGGCTGCAGCAGGGGATTTCCAACCCCGAAGAGAGTTTTGGTGCCGCTGGGATTAGGTTTTTGTAGGCCTCAAAAAAGAAATGTCCGCCTGGTTGCAGTGCCAGCCCTCTATCATGGCTGCAGCTGTGGACCTTGCAGAGAGACATCCGTCCTTCCAGCTGATGATGGCTGCCCAGAGCCTTGGGGAAAGACCTTGACATCTCCCACACCTCCTTGGTCCAGCTTCCTCTGGCCATATTCCTCCCATTCATTTGAGTCTCCCAATTCTCTCTCTCTTCCAATTTGTCTCCCCACATTGTGTCTCCTCTTCATCCATTACTGGCTGGGACAGGAGTGCCAATAATGTGGGGGCGGCCTGTGCAGTTTCATCACAGCTGTCCATTTATGGGAGTGTGTAAGGTTGTTTAGATTGCCGCTGGATCAGCTCCCTTTTCCGAATCCATTTACAGTCTATATACGAGGGTGTACACACCAGTCTCTGTTGGATTCAGGCTGCCCACAGAATCGGATCCTTATATGTTTGACTTTGGGCATTAGTAGAGGCATCCTAAGTGTCAATATGGCGTGCCCAATGAAAAATTCATGAGTATCCACCCTGCTGTGCTGATAGAAAATAGAGGCATAGAGTAAAGTTAGCTAATGCCTTTTGCATATTGGGTATAAACTGATCTGGGTCCAAAAACCCGATGAGCAATGCCAAGGGGAGTGTTTATAAGAGGCAGGGCTGTATATGTTTTGCTAAGTGAGTCCCTGCAGTTAAAAAAAACTCAAAGCAATCCATACGTTAAGGATCAACTGCTGTTTGGTACCTCAGGCGTCCTTGGGGTTTTATCCCTTTGAACTGCTGAAATGAAAACCTTGGGCTGTATTGGCCCTTATTACAGAAAGCTTGGAGTACGGTCCTAGCACCAGTCAAAATGAAATTATATGGCTTGTGACCTGTGACCACACTGTTTATATCACTTCCCACCTCCAGCGTAGAACAAGGAAAGAGGAACAAGGAGATTGACAAGGAAGTTAGGACTAGAGGTTAAAAAATCAGACAATCCATCCTTTATGATAACCACTTTTCACCGGTCCAGAGAGCAGCAGTAGAAGCTTTGCAGAACAGCTTTACTGAAGTGTTTTTATCCCTGCCAGGATTCACTGACCTCATACACTGCAGTAAAACTCTCCCCAAGAAAATGGTGCAGACCTGCCCCTAATACTTTCCTGAATACAAGGTCGTTCAGGACTACTTCTACCCTCTTTTCCATTCTTAGAAAGGAGGAGAAATATGGAAATGGGGTTAAACATGTCCTACAATGCCTTGTGTAGTCCCATTGTGTTTGTGCTCAAGTCTGATGTCACTAAATGGCTCTGTCTGACTACCACATGGTAAATGCAGCGTTGAGGCTCACCCTGTGCCCCAGGTCAACAAACTGATGGATCAGCTAGGCACCAAATGCTTTAACTGAACACTGGATTTGACCAAAGGCCACTGGCAGATGCCCTTGCCACTAGAGTCCAAGGAGAATGGTTTGTACCAGTTTGTTATTCTACCATTCAGGCCGTTCAGGCACCTTCCACATTTAAATGAGTCATGGACAGGGTGCTGCGTCCTCATGGCTCATATTCGGATGTCCATAAAGATACCATTGTCATCTATTATATCAACTGGCAGCAGCACCTACAGTCCTTTATGCAGGTAGGGCTCATAGCCAACTTGAAGAAGTGTGCAATTGGACTGGTATGGTATTTTTGGTATCACTTGGGTTGTGGGCATGATGACATTTATGCAGCTGGCTAGTTACTGACTTCACCTGTAAAACGCCTGAATTCTGAACGAAGAGTGGCAAGTGGTTTTTGAAAGTGTGACACAGGCCCTCGGTGGGGGGCCACTCCTGCATTCCCTTAACCTTTTACTCCCTTTCATCCTTCAGCCTGGTGCATCAAACAGAGGGCCAGCCTTTCCCAGCCTGGGGTGAAGTGCAGCACCACAGACAAAGAGTGTCTTGCATCAAGCTTCCACTATCACCTCCTGGGGCTCCAGTTCACCCTGCTTGGATCAGAGCGCTCTGCATGGCTCCACTGCATGAAAGATGCCAAGGTGTTGATCACTCATTGGTATCTGGCTTTCCTGCACTTTAATTAATTTCAAAGTGATCCATAGGCCAAGGGCATAGATGGGTTTCACTGTCTTCTCTCACAGAGACAGGTGGGTTGCAGAGTCCTACGTTTGAAGGACAGCATCCTGGACCAAGCAGGGCGGTTTGTAGCAAAGGAGGCAGTAATTGAGCAGTGGTCATAAGGGGCAGAGAGCCAGGGGTGAGTCACAGTCAACTTGTCTAATTAAATTCTGACTTGATGCATAATTTATGTTTAATCTACATTTGATTGTGAACAAACTATGGACAAAAACCAGAAGCAAGTGTTCAGTGTCCTCACCTAGAGACTCTAAACATTGTCACAATTGTAATATAGTATTGCAAATTAATTTCAATTTAATGGGACTTTAAACAACTTTGATCGAATGTCTAGCCTATGAAAGAGTGTTTGGCAGAATTTGGCATGTCATCTAGATTTCCTTGTGTCCTTTACTTCCAGATGTGCTGCAGCAGTTTTCAATCATGTGCAATCAGGAACAAAGAGTTTTCATTCCAGTCAAACACGACAGCAGCTGATTTCATTGATTAGTTCCTCTTCCATGATAGTGGTGTGCTATGGTGTGCTAATCAGGGGTTTTAAATGCAAACCTGAGGCCACTGAGTCAGAGTGGCACATGGTTGGAAACCACTGGACTGGGACAAGATCTGAGTTGAACTAAAGGCCAGCTTAAGTAGGTTGGTGTTATATTTATTGGCATGTGGTCTGAGGGCAACGTTGCATCTAACCCTAATCCAAACTCAAACTCTAACCCTAACCCTAAACTTAATCCTGTACCATGCAATGGTGCCCTCAGAAGACATTCCAATAAATGTAATACCAATCTACCAAATTTAAGCATTACTTTATCTGTAAATCATTTTGTCGTTGAGCTCTCACAAAAAAGGCACTTTAACGGTCATCACAGAGATTTCTTGCAGAGCAGATGTAAATGCAGTCTTCTAATTCTGAAAATGAGCATGAATTGCTTTCCTCTGCCAAAGCAGCTTTCTAACAGGATTATGCTGTGTAAGCAGTGGCCAAAGTGGCTGTGCCCATCAGTTTTCAGGAGTGTAGAAAGAAAATTCTAAAAGTAATTGCAAACATTTGTCAATGACACACGCTCAGAAATAGACTGCAACTATTATCCGTTTGGTTATAACTTTTGTTGTTCCTCTTTTGTGAGAATGAGGACACGTTTATCACAGTAGATGATTTTACCAGTGCAAACAGGGTCTTGGTGTTCTGCAAGCACAGACCTGACCCTAATTCTTGTGGGAGAGAAGAATTAGGGTGCATCCAGACAGACATCCTTTTTTTGCAAAATAGGCGAGTGCTCCATGGGAAAGTCAGGATGGAATAGGAAAGGAGGAAAGACGCAGACACCAGAGGGAACACGGGGGAGAATGAGAGAGCGAGCACAGAGTGGAAATACTGACATTAAAGCACTCACTGCCGGTGTCTCACTGAACAGAAAGGAGAAATCAATACAGCCCAACAGTGCCAGGAGCTCCTTTCTACAGTGGCACTCTCCTAAAAGCCGTCTCTCTTTTATCACTCCTCAGACCTTTCCCTGCATGAAGCTTTAACATTTCAGAAACCCCTCTGGTATTGAACACCTAATTCCCTAATTGCACCTGATAAGAGTCTCTTTGGGTCTTTTATTCCATTCTCAGCACTTCAGGGGACACATACAAACCTAAGGGGTACAGTTGAAGGAAATTTAAATGAAGTGTTTTTCTTGACTTACCCTGTAGAGTCCTGTCTTGTCGTTCTGGCACTCGCTGCTCT
This sequence comes from Neoniphon sammara, assembly GCA_900302535.1. Lineage (NCBI taxonomy): Eukaryota > Metazoa > Chordata > Actinopteri > Holocentriformes > Holocentridae > Neoniphon > Neoniphon sammara. The sequence goes on along the minus strand of OMKZ01018574.1, from coordinate 12,356 downwards.
GAATGAGACACCCACTGCTACGTGATCACCTCCTATAAGTGACTGGACTGTCCTTTCCACTGTGTCTTACCGGGTTTTGACAGCAACATGTTTATGCGTCTGAGATTCTGCCAAACTGAGGCTCTCTAAATATAACATTTGGGTGTCACACCATTTTGCCATGGCAGTGGGGCAATGAGGCGTACCAGACATATAGATTTCCGCGCTTTCATTTTGCACTGCAGTCCATTAAGGGGTGTAATAAATCCTCTAAACCACATGTTAACCAAACGGCTCTTTGTTTTCTGTTAATGTCTGTGTATGTGTATGTGTGTGTGTGTGTGTGTGTGTGTGTGTGTGTGTGTGTAATGATTAGGGAGGATTTTACGCTAAGAAAGGGGAAGGTCCAAAGCCCAAGAGAGTACAGATAATTATGAAAATAATGGAAACATGGAAGACCTTTAAAGTGCAAGAAGCAAATGAAGCAGCTCTTTCATGACCAGTTTTAAAGTCATAAAAGTATAAGAGCTAATTAGTTATTTCTAAGACAGCCATATGGCCAGGATTTACGTGTGACTATGTATGCCCTTCTTGCCTCTTATATAATGACTCCACAGTTCTCCTACTTTGGACACTGATTGATAACCCGATGATTAAGCACTGGTACACTGACAAGCTCTTGCCCCTTCCCCACCTCCCATGGTGTCATCATCTGGCCATTTTGTACCCAAGCCTCCTGTCGCAGTGAAGCTGTGCCAGTCTGGAGAGCCTGTTTGAGATATGAGTCCAGGGCACATGTCTTGCCATTGGCATGGGAATAAGCATGGCATAGGTATAAAGACGAGGTTTCATCTTTGTTTCCCTGTCAAATACAGGGGTGGCTGATTATGTTCTCACCTTTTTATGTAGCCTATTAATGAGTGGCTGGTCAGCAGTCAGGCTGGAGCCAGTAATGCAGTGATGAAGGTGTACTGAGGCCAAATGCCAAAGTCAGCAACAGCCAGTCCAAGAAATCAAAGGGGGGCAGCTTGCAGGAGGCGGGGTCAAGGCTGGACTAAATGCAGAGTACTTTTGAAAACAGAAAAAAATATAAAATGCTCTCTGATGTGCTCACGAAACTGCTGAAAAACTGCAGTAAGTCTGTTCTCAATGTGTTCTTGGTTTTTTGTGTACATTCAAATCCAATTTGTGACCAATCATAGAAAACAGTAAAAACAATAAAAATAACATGTTATAACATGCAAGTGTGGAACACACCGGTTGATACCCCTCCAAATATATCCCTGTATTGCCTGAAAACTAAAACTAAACATATTTTTGGTATATTTGTTAGCCTGATGCATTTAATAAATTTAATAATAATAATAATTTAATACACTTTTGCCTTTTCTGCTGTCTGTGAACACTTTGTAATGCTAACAGGCATCAAGAGAGACTGGCACCATTGCTAGCAAGTTAGCTTTGTCGTGTAACTACTTCAGTAGCCTGTGTGTGAATTTATGAATTTCATAAATACAGCATTGATGTTTTTAGTCTGAAGGGTACAAGGATACTGTGAGTGGGTTTAAGGCCAATGCTGCAGGCATTTGTACAGCTTTGTAAAACAGGTTTTCTGTGTGGCAAAGGGTTAGAATCTTCTTAAATCACACAGATAAATTTTCTGCTAGTGCAGTGTATCAATGAACGCCCTGGAGAAAATAATATCTGCAGTCTTTGAATAATGTGATGAAGACACCAAGCAATGTTATACAAATGTCCCCACTGTGTAGGTAAGTTATGGGGCTCTTCAGCGATGCAGTGTGTACAGCCCATTTTTCCACCTTGTAGCACCAGGAGGATTCATCACAGGAAGCATGCATCTGCACCAACAGCCAAGGTCAGTGGAGAGTCAGTGCTACTCCTGAGCAGTAACATTGGCTGAGTAAAGCTGGTTCATATGTCTGACAATAAGAAGTTAAATAAAGCAGTTTCCCCCAGAAACAGAACTAATTCCAAGGCATTCCCTGCAACTCAAGATTCATGCAAAGCTACACATTCACCCCGAGGAGATAATTCCTATTTTTTAATCTTTTCCTTTTGTTTCATCTGTCAATGCAACATAACTTGCCTCATAATCGCTGCGGGAGCAAGAAATGATAAATTTTATCCTTTGGAGGGACTGACTCCACTGCAGCGATTTGTTTCTCCTATACCGCTATGACACATTTAGAAATAACAAAAAGGGAAATTGAACAAGGGAGCTAAAGCCAAAAGCAGATAAGCTTTCAATGAAATGTTTACTAGTAATCATTTAGGCCTGCAGGTGCTTCGACCTGGGAATTGGTTGTATTTACGTGTGTTTGATGAACATGATGGCATTCATTACCACCACTCTGGTAGTAATGAATGCCATTCTGGTCATTTTTCCAAAGGGCTGTATTGGTCCTAATATGTTTATTTCTCTGCCGGCAGCTGGATCACCGTCCTTCTCTGCAGTAAGAGGCATGTGTAATTTCAGATGACAGGGACAGTCTGGTGTATGAAACAGCGGACTCACCCCAGACTTGTCTCATTTGTAAAACTCATTTACAGAGTGCACTAGGGAGAGGCATGAAAAACCAGAATTTTTGAACAGTAAATTGATTGTTTATATGTGACACTGGTCAACATACAGCCATAATGTGTGATTTATATTGTTTAAAGTGTGAATACTTGTTATTGTTATATTTTTAACAGCCTTATTATGCAGATATGACAGTAACCTGTTGTTAATAGTTATCAGACCGGAGGAAACAGTGATGCACAATCACTGGCAAGCTGTAGCAGGAAGCTTGTCACTTATCTCCATGAGTCCCATCGAGTGTGTTCCAATTAGCCTCTACACTGATATGAATAGATGTCTAATTAGACACACTTAGATGTTTCTGGATTAGTTCCACTTTTGTTCCATGCAAACAAGCTTCAAGGCATCTGCCACTTCAGATAGAGGCTCATCTGTCGCTGACAATGCAATTGGACAAACATCATACCAGCCCTATAAAATGTCTCCAGTGTCTTCTTGCTATTGCCACCACTGTCAGGGTGAAAACTTGAATGGACTTTGATAGAGCTGAGCAGCTGCAAGCGCAGCCTCACTGCACACAGGCAGGAAGTTTCTTTTGGATAATGGTAAGAGGTAATAGCTGTCCACTTGCTCATCACTGTGCCAGTAGTAATAAAATGTTGCTCCATGGCAGTGGATAAAAGCAGGCCTGGTGATAACTGTGATTCCCCCCTGGAGGCGGAGCTGAGACAGAGAAACCATTAGAGAAGAAAGGAGCAGTAATCTGATCATGTCCTATAGAAACAAGCGACGCATCAGTCACACTGTGCTATAATCTCAACCTGCTGCCTGGGAGCAAAAATAAATGGCCATTTGCTGTGTGTTTACGTTAGATGAAATCTTGAACATGTGTTGCAGTGTGTGTGCCATCATGATAACCTCTAAGTTCACCTGGCTGGGCAGACTCGTGGTTTGGCTGTGTGTTGATAAGCTCATTAAGTAAATTGCGTGCTGGGTGAATGCCATGGAAGACAGTCACTGACGATTGAAATGGGTTGTAATCCATTTACATTAAGGATATCTACAAAGTGCCGCCAGTGCTGTTTTAAAACCCCAATCCATGTCTTTTTTTTTCCAGAATATCATTTAAAGATATAGATTTTTAAGGGTTCTTACTGGTGAAAATCGTCTTAACAGCTCCTCACCACTTCCAGATCCATTAATAACTTTATACAGGTTGTTTTGTTTCAGCATTTGCGAAAAAATGTGAATAAATACCTTGAAATATCACACACAACTTCATACATAATTGAAATTCATATGCTATAACAAGCTGTCAGTCATTCGAGAAAAAGCCCATCAATTAGAGTGAACAGGGCTGAATACTGTGAGTTATCACAGTTTGTTTTACACTCAGATTCAGGGCTGGATTTTTTCTGCAATATTGACTTTTTTCTTAAATTTACTACTTCCTTTCATTATTTCCTGCTTTAAACATTACAGATGACCAATATTCATGCTTACCACAGATCACTTCATCTTTATTTCTTTGTACATCAGTGTAGGTGTGAGAGTTAGTGTGACCAACCATTTCATGAATGCATGCACTCTGTGATCAGCACATAAACATCAGCATCACCCTGCTGCAGTGTGGAAGCTCTTCAACTGGAACAGCATTTTACTATAAGATCAGTAACTTAGGTCATGCCATTACATCACTGCAAATGTAGCAGTATCATCCTGGTATGTTGCAATGTTTTGTTTTTGTTTTTTTTTTCAATGTAATTTTTTTTTTCAATATGTGTGGGTGCATCATCTTCACACATCATTTGTCCTCGCCACAACATATAAGACATAGTTTCCATAGCATCTGAAAAGCGGCAAGAAAAAAAAACACTAACATGTAGTCTTGTAAAATCCCCCCACCCTCTGCAACCACCTTTCTCTTAAATGACAACCTCTCACAAAACACCACGCTATGATTAAGCTGTCTCTCTTTTTGTGCAGAGAATCCAGCACACCTTATCAAATCTGAACTGTATGTAATCTGCCACGATGCTACTTTTCCTCCTCTTGGCTTCCACAGTATGTTGCATAATTCCTTTACCCCCGCTGCCCCCGCTGAACACCCAGCGTGTGACTAGAGCATTTTCGAGCTGCTGTGGTCGCTGTCATGCCTGAGCGATACTGTGAGCTATTTTGTGAGATGCCAAAATGATCAGAAGAAGCAGGGATTACCGCTAAAGGGAAGATTCAGACTGTGACTGAATGCCGACATGGAGTTTACTAACGACTCTGTCCTGTTTTTTTCCACACAGTGCTCGCTCTCTCCCAGCAGCTTTCATTTAGCATGTAAGCTCCGTTTGGGAAGTTCATTATTAGTACATGTTATTTGTTTTACATTTACTTTTAAGGATTAAGCCATCTTAAAATGTCCATATTGTCCATTAGGTTGGCTGGGGCAGTGACTGGAACTAAGCCATTCAGACTGCCTGTTAAACTCTTATCCCATTAGTGATTAGAAAACCCAATTAAAATTGTTTGAATTATACAACCTGTCAATTTGTATAACCTATCCAAAGATTATATTGGCCTTCTCATACCACAACCCTAAAAAGGCTGGTATAGGAGCAAGGTAGTATTTCTTCTATGTGTGTGTTTTCAGGTGCAGGTGTATGTGATTCACTGTATCTGGTGTAGGGTGGTCTATCCACGGTATTCATTTCTCATGCTACAATGGTATCTTCCACTCACATCTAAATTAGAAAGTTGTGGTAGAAGTGGTCACAGGGAGAGGCAGAGATAGAGAAGATGGCCAGGGAAGTATGGAGGGAGGCGAAAAAAAACCTATAGGAGGCTGCTGTCACCATGATAAATGAGACAAGCAGAGTTGGACTTCCTTCACTATATGGCACAAAGTCTCGATTGGCCAAAAATCATTTGGGTTTGAAGGATCACTGCTCCCGGGACATGGATGGAAATGTGTATTTTCTGGTGATCATTTTATTTTTTTCTCCCTCGTCTGGCGTAGTAAACAGGAGTAAAAATGAATGTCTTTGGCATTACTGCTGAATTCATAAGTCACTGTTGGGGTAATTGAAAATTGACATTTGTGGATAAATAAACATACACTAAAGAAGCAAAGAGCTCTGCTGAGCCGCCGGCTTTATCTGAAAGCAGTGGGTTTACAATAGAACCACCAAACCATGAAATTTGCAGCTTGAAGGGACTCCCGATACCTGTGAATGTAGCTCTGTGGATGTTAGGCTGTCCAATCAGCCATTTCTCATTAATTAACACTTCAGACCCTTGCTGTCTGCTGTCAATTTCACATTTTTCATAACTGTGGCTACTTTGCTTCATGGACATTATACATGCGCTGCAATTCTGTACATATGTAAAGATAGTATCTGAACAAGAGAAAAAATAGCAGTGTCTCATGATGTCCTATTGGCCATTCATTTACTTTGAGATAATACACACATAATGCAAACTTGAACAATACATTCATACAGTAAATAGAAACTGTCATCTAGACTCCAGCTGACAGAGGATCCAGTAGTAATGTGAGCATGTTTCAGGAAGATAAGCATTCAGAACAGGCTTACTCACTGACAGGCACACCTTATGCATAATAGCTTTCTATACTGAGGTGTTATATGATAAAAAAGATTATGTCAGTGAAAAGAACTGCCAGTATGTTGACTGAAATAGCCCTGAGACTCTTAAAAGTCTGTCTCTCTCTCTGCTCCATGCCATTTGGCTTGTCGGGAAGTTACGATGTGCTTGTTTATAATTCCATTCTTCTGGCCGCCCTTGAAAGCTGTGAGCTGTTAAGAAGGGGAGTGGATTTCCAAGGTATAAGGATGCAGAGGAATCAAAGCAATCTACAAGTCACTGACCCTCTCAGGGCTTCTACCCTGGACCACTGCCATCTTATGATTGGACAGTTCTCACTTTAGTGCTTCATCAAGAGAAATACTGCATGTTCTAGACTAGAGGATTCTCTTAAATGGCTGGACAACAATTTAGAGGCCGTACAAAAAGTTTGTTCTGTCCTGCAGACAGAACAGAGAGGGTGAGATGGAAGTGGACATAATTTGTAAAGTAAGCATAACTGGGGTGGAATATAAAATAAATTCAGCCTTTTCTAATCATGGAATGAATAAAAGCACAAGTAAAACTTTATGGCAGCCCAACTGTAGGAACATTACCCAACAAGTTTTTATGTGGCTGTTCGTAATTCCCTTTAAGCCGGTGAAGCGTAGAACAACCCTCCACTCATGTATCACCCGCAACACAGTTTTGCATTGACAAAAAGACAGGTGTGCAAGCAAAAAAAAACTCGTTCTCGCTTTGTCAAAGAAGATTCACCTCAATCCAGGTCTGAGAATGAAGCCAGCTGGACAGGATGTATTTCTTTGTAAAATGAAATGCAGTTTTTAGAACTGAATGAAGCACCTCAAACCTACCTCCGCCAAATAATTTACCTTCCAGGATTTTCTCGTCGCAGCGCTATTGTCGCCGAACTGTAAATCTAATTGTATTCTTGCTGGCAAATCCTTCTCAACGGAAGGAAGGGGGAAAACGGTTTTCATTAACACACACACACACACACACACATACACACAAGAACTGGATTAAGTTTTGTGGTACAGAAACACTGATTGACTTGAGTCTCACACTTTTGTCTCTGCTTGGGTCAGAGATTACTGAGTGTTGATTTAAGTGGAAAAATTGTCAGATTCATAATGAGAAATAGACAGCAGCAACATGCATCTTGAATTTTGCATGCAGCTGGGACTTAAACAATCTTTCTCTTTCAGCAGATTTGTTTCACTTTTAGTTTTGAAGCTGCAGAAGTACAGTATTTCCATATCTACATAACATACAGTGGATTCTGCATTCAGCACCATGGACAGAGTTAGAGGCTATATTATGATTTCTTACCAAGTGAAACAAGGTTACTGGAAAAAAAACTGCAAATGTACTCTGAGTCTTTATTGATTTATTCAAATTTTGTAGACCCAACAAAATGATTACTGACACAAATTCAAGTGTTGACCTTTTGCTGGGAGCACAAGTGTTGCTATTTTAAGTCAGCTGCTCTAAAGCCACTTGGCAACGTGATTTCTGAAGACTCTGCTCAAAATCTCCAAGGACCTTTTCTGCCAGATTTGCTTCATCACAGCCTATCTAAATCAGTATTTCTTCCCCACTCCCAATGCTTTACACCTGTCACTTTAACCTAACATGCTAGAACTTCTTAAAAAAAACATCATATTGCAATTAAAGAATAAAGCCCCTTTGCACAGTGTTTTCACAGTGACATAATGATTGATATCGCCATATGGTTTCAGTCAGAGTAAGCAGTTCTGGCTCAGTAGGGTGAAAGGAAATCCCTTCCCCTTCTGTAGCTCACTGAAAGTGGATGTGTGTCCTCCCCTGTCTCCTCATCTTTATTCACCAGAGAGCCCCTCGCTGCTACACACTGAAGGATGTTCTCTCCTCTGTCTTTCCCACACGCCCTTTGTATCTCCCGTAATAGACCATTTAACGTGTGTATGGAGTTATGGTTGGAGTGTGCTTACCCCTGAGCATGTCCATGTTAATTGCTGCAACACATGAGTTTGACATTTAAAAGGGAGCATGGCTTATTCCGATGTTGTCCATCCACTGTTAGTGAATATGAACAGTTTAGTCTCAAATTCTCTGAGCTGTACCTTTGTGTAACATGACAGACTGGTGGGTAGGATACACTACTTCTTGTTTCTGTCTCTTCTATGGATTGAACTGTCTTAAAAGTGCTACATGTAGCATTGTAACATTTATACATCGGAGCATTTTGGCCTTCAGGAGATAAGTGACAGTTGGGAGAGATGGGAAGAAACAGGAGAGAGAGGAGGGGATGATGGGAAGATGTGGAAACACTAGCATTAACAATACTACTGGCATGAGAAAAGGGCAACCATTTGTCTTGATCAAAGTCTCATTTGTTCACACATATCACAATTAATTTGACAATGACAATCCCCAAATGTTACATGTAGCATCTTTAAACCAGGACTGCATGGTGTGTCAGTGGTTAGCGGTGTCACCTCACAATAAAATAGACCCAGGTTCAATTCCTGGCGACGGCCCACTCTTTGTGTTTTTCCATGTTCTCCAGGTGCTCCTGTTTCCTGACGCAGTCACAAATATGCAAGTCAGCTGGATTTAAGACTCTAATTTTCTCATAGGTGTGAATATGGCTGTCTATGTTAACCCTGTGAATCATTAGTGAGCTGTTCAGGGTGTTTCCTTGTTTTCTACTCACTGTATGCTGGAATAGGCTTCAACAAGCCTCCCTCCCCCAACCACCTGTCCTTGTGACCATCAACAGGATGAAGTGGGTAGAGAAATTAATGCTTGTCTTATGGCATGACAATAAGAATAATCTATTTTGTATTTCCCTTATTAATTTTCTCATCATCATGATCAAGATTCAGGATCAATTATGTTATGAAAGGACCTATATAAATACAGCTATTCTATATTGAATCCTTGAGTTGCAGATGTAATTGATGCAAACAAGGAGTATAGCCTCCTTACAGGACAAATCCATTAGTTTTGATCCCACAAGTTTTTTTTTGCCTGCAAGCATGATACATGATCATAGGCCTAGTATTGATACTGTAGACTCAAGTTTTTCTGTGACTTTTTGAACTCTATTATATCTCCACCCCATGCTCTTCTGTATTGAACTGACACGGATAGAACATGTGCAGCCTAGGTAATTGTGCTGAGCATGTCTTTATTCTGCATCCTGCCTTGGTCTTTGTGAGCCAATTAGATTAGAAAGCATCATTAATACAGTCACCTATTATACAGCTCAGCTTCCCCGGTAATTATCTCCTCATTGGAGAAATAACTAATATAAGTCACAGCAGTGCAGCTCTTAGACCTCTGTATTGAAAAAGAAAACAGCTAACATAAATGTTAATTAGTGCCTGAGTACACTGCTGTGCACGTAGGCAGTTTTTCACAAAGACAGTCTGACATGTTTTTTTCTCTCACACAAATATACGGCGATATTTCCAATATCCAGTGATATTTGCAAAACATTATTTCTGAATTCCATATGCTTCAGTTATAATAGGCCAAACACTGTGTTGTGACAGAGGTCAGTTGCTTTCAGTGCAGGATAACGTGTCTTTTTAAAGGATCAGTCGATACTTTCATGGATATTTTCATGGATCAGCAGCTCCAGGTTGTCATTGATTTTGTTGGAATCTCCACTGCGCGTCTGCTGAAACAAGTGGATATTGCTCTTTTGTAAACGGTAATTCGAGCTGTGTGCGCCTCGTAAAATCTTCACCCCTGCCCTATTGTTCCGGGACCTGTCAATGGGAAAGCTTGCATGGTAAACGATGCAGAGACTTAAAGGACAGCGTTCTTTGTTTTAAACGCATTCTTTATCGCTTTTGGGAACAAGCGACAGCCCAGCTCATCTCGCCCCCCTGTGTCAGTACACTGCAATGCTTAAAGTCTTTTAAAAGAAGTAGGGAGAAATTGCCAGGAGTGAGACCATTTCACTTGATTCCGATTGCAAACCAATTTCTTAATGGCCTGTTTCTGCTTTGTTTAAAGAAAATGCTTGAAGCCAGATGACTGTTCTGAACAGTTTATATTGTGATTAAAAGCACGATTTTAAGACTTAGTATGAGACCCAGTGATTTAATTAGATTGACATTTTTGCGTAATTTGACATTTTTGTGTAATGACAGCAATACCGCAGATAATATACGAGAGACCGATTCTTATCTGGCAATCGAGGCTTTATCGGTAGCTGTTGCTTCCATTTAACTGCATGGTCGATATGCAGTATCATTAGGGAGCGTGTCCGTAGTTGTAAGAGTACACTGAGTGCAAAAGACTGAACATTAGTCTTCCTTGTAGATTTTTTTTTCATTTGACTGCCTAAATTGGCTCCGCGTCCTAGACTTAAAAACTTTTGTAGCAGCTTAGATCAGCGAGTGCACCGTCTTTTCTGCATTTGTGCCCACGGCGCAGTGAGTGAGAAACAGGTTTCAATGAGTCGAGTCAACCTGAGAGCGCATGGGTCCTCACGCAAGGCAACACGCACGGAAAAAAGGGAAAATGGAAATCCTTTGTTGTCGGAGGACTACACCAACAAAGGATGCACATGGATGTTCCTTTAACTCAGACAATTGCATCCCCGTCTTATTTAACTCGTCCGCTCCCTCGTCGACAGTGGTGGGACACTTAGGTCTCCGGGATAGCCGAGAATGATCTCACCAGACACACAGACTGGATGTGATGTGCCAGTATCTCATCTCCACCATAACACACTCATGAAGACTGCAGCTCCGCACATCTCCGTACCAGTCAGGAGGAGACTGAAGGGAGATGGGTTCGGTAATGATCGGAGCGGGATTTTCCTGGGGCAATTAAATGTGTCACTATAACTTGGAAGATTCCGAGCGTCTCTGTGGTACTACACGTACAGGACCGGCATTTTGGTGCAGCGACCCAGAGGATACCGCTCGTGTTTCTACCCTCAGCTTTCGCACAAGGAAGGGTTCAGTGCGTCTGGTTGGATTTAAGCTGCAGTCTACTTCAGTTCAACTGCATTGCCACAGCTGTGAGTGGATATGAATGTGTCATGAAACCAGTCGCTGACGGCTTTGCACATGGACTCTTCTTTTCTTAACCAGCCAGTACAATTTCGTGAAACAAAAGGGTACAGACTTGGCATATCCACAAGTGGGGCTTTTCCGCCACTCACATTTCAGCTACAAATAATTCCACTTTACAACTACAATGAGAAAACGTGGTGGTATAACTAAAGGATATCTTGTATAGAAGTCACCCGCAACACTCTGAGGGCACTTGGCTGTGACTTCCAGAGGAAACCTGCAGGGGAGTGAATGCCGTCTCCGATGTGGAGCTTGTCGCTGTCCGACGCGCGAGTGGTGCTGAAATTTGGATGATGCCTGGTCAGCAACTACAAGGCTGCCGCTCCCTGCACTTGAACGAAGACAACGGCCGCTTCTTGCTGCTCGCCATCCTCATCATACTGTACCTGCTGTGCGGCGCTGCGGTCTTCTCTGTCATAGAGAGGCCCTCGGAGCTGCAGGCTCACGGCCGCTGGAACGGGACGCTTCTCAACTTCAGTGAGACCTTCAATATCAGCCTCCAGGACCTCAACTCCTTCCTGCGGGAGTACGAGGCTGCCATCGCCGCCGGGATCCGAGCTGATGCGCTGAGGCCACGATGGGATTTTACAGGGGCTTTTTATTTTGTTGGAACTGTGGTCTCGACTATAGGTGGGTGGTCTATGCCTCGTTTAAGGATCTGATGCGTCTCTAATGCACTGAGATAACATTAAGTGATTTCCCTGACCTTTGCGTCCCTGCGGATGCAGGGAAGGTGTCCTCTAAATACTTGTTGAGAAGCATTTAATTGTGCATTTAAATGCAGATGCAAAATATATTATAAATACAAGAATATAGAAATAAAATGCACAGTTACAATGGGAATATTTATATAATGTGGAGGGTTCAAAAATAATGATGACATTAATTAATCTGCTACCCCCTGGGATCTCCTGTCCTTTTAAAGCCACATTTAAGAAAACAGTTGGAAAAACTTGTCATGTCTCAAAAGATACAAAATGAATTTGGTAGCTCGCTATGTTCATCACGCCTGCTGCTAACACAGGAGTCATTAGTGATTGCCTAGGGTGTAAAAGGGACCTGAGTTACCATCCCTGCAGACTGCTCTGTTTCCTCTGGCTTACATACAGAATAGCAGATTAACAATTTTTTTTTTTTTTTTTTTTTTTTTTGTGACT
>OMKZ01018573.1:0-19828 GCA_900302535.1 Neoniphon sammara | reverse complement strand
ACAGAAGCTGTGTTTCTACCCAAGGGTTCATTATGATGTATAAGTTATAAAAGTCAAATTTCAAAACATGTCCTCATTAAAGTTTTGGTCAATACAGAAATGAACAAAGGAGTTTCAAGACCAAAACTCAGGCAAAATGTTTTGAAAGGCCTTCATTTCATGGCTGGTTTAAAACATCAGATTAAAAACAACTCCAGTTCATTTGCATGAAAATGGCTGCAAGTGGTTCATCTTGCAGTTTGGTGTGCGTCTGTCTGATGACAGCCACAGCAGGGCCAAAACACACAAGTTATGTTTTTTTTTTCTTGCACTAGCCATGAAATGAAGGCTTTTAAAATGGATGCCTTGGAAATCCTTTCACTAAGCAACAATAAACCAAAGAGCACCTCTTCTTTTAATAATGAAAGTTATAAACATTAATGGAAATGCAGCTGTTGGATAAACATAAGGGTTGGCGTAATCAGTCAGTGAATGGTTCAGTCTGTTTTTAAGTGCCGCTGTCTCTGCAGAAAACATGTTCTTAAAATATAAAGTAGTCTATGTGATGTGATTGCATGACTATTCTTTGCTGCATCACAATATTATCAAGTGTATTTCTTTGTTTTTGTCTTTAGACAACATGAGATATGGCCAGTACTAGCTCACAATAAATAAATAAATAAATAAATAAATCAGTTTACCGTGAACTCATTCATGGGTTTTTATTATTTATTTCTTGTTGATGTTTTTTGACATTCAGGAATCCTGTTTATTCACTCCAGACAAGCTGATAGAAACTGCTGGGCGTAAATTGCATTTTATTGTTTGGGACATTTTACAAAATAAAGAAATACAAACAAATACAGATAGATGGAGAAGGAAAACGAGTGCAGAGAAAGGGCAAAAAGGCAAAGAGAGAGAAACAGAGAAATAGAGATAGAAATGGAGACAGAGATAGAGACAAAGCAATCTCATTTGTAAAGTGATTTATAGTTCCAAAAACTCATTTGAGACGGACAGGAGGGGTGGCTGCTTTTTAGACTGGCTGTACTGGGAAACTCCCAGGTGTGAATGTGTTTAAATCAATGTGTGTGAAGCTGAAAAAGAGCATACAGTATGTGCTCAGCTTTCCCTGGATGAACCAATAAATCAGAGCAGTACACACATTATATTAAATATTGCCTCAGGCACATTTTGTCTTGCTGTTTTGTCATCGAGAAGAAATTCTAGCCTGTTGTCTGCTCATACAAAGGACAATAAGTAAAGCCTTCAATATTCATGACAACAGCGCTTTCATCACTGACTCAACATGGCAACCTACTGGTCGATGCTAGCTTCAATGATAAAAGCAAACAAGCCGTGTTTGATTTTGTCTGCTTCAGTATATTACACAAATTGTATCAACTGTGATACTGTAAAACACACAGCTCTTTATTTGTCAGCGGAAATATTATGTATACATTAGACACGGTCACGTATACTGGTAGTCAAGGAGAGGACAATTACATAAAACACTTTTTTAAAATTTATTTATGCTCTTTTCCAGCCCCACCTTGCCTCACAGTCAAACATTTACACACCGCCCAGTACGACCAGTTTAGCATTTCCACTTTTAATTCTCCCAGCTTGTCCAGGGATTCAAACCAGCAACCATCTACGCACAGAGGACTGCAACAGCTTCCTCCTACATTTAATTTCCAAGCCACACTACAGGAGGATATACCATAATTCAGCCTGCCAGGAGGCAAAACCACTGCAGATTGTGTGTGTGTGTGGGAGGGTAATATGAGGAATCCAGTGACGGTGCTGACAACCCTGTTATCTGTGGAGTTTGTGCTGTACACAGTGTGTCTCTGTTCCCCTCAGTGGCTCGTCCAGGCCGAGGGGGCCAGTGAGGGACTCTTTGCCCTCTGCAGCACCTACCAAGGCTTCTCCAGTTGTGCCACATTTCCAGCCTGGGTGGGTAAGCATCCATTATCCATCACCATCCATTTTGGGGGGGCAAAGATCATGATCGATGGCGCTTCTGCTCTACAGGAAAGATAAAGTTGTAGCCACTGTACAAGACTCCCTTCATGCATTTATGCTACATCTGTCTTCCTTTAGTACTGTACACACCGGTGCAGAAGTATTTTTTCTACATTTATCCTGCATTGTTGTACATCAGTGTCAATTTAGCCCATTTTTAAAAGGCAATTAATATGATTTTTGAAGGCACATTGCACAAAATGACCGTAATATATCTGCAAAGGTTCATTGGGTTGTTAACCAATGCTGCTCGGCAATGCAAAACATTTCAGCTACCTTGGTTTAAAGCCTTGTTCTCAAGCCAGAAAGCAAATGGGAAGTGTTGTATTTATCATGGTGATATATTACCTCGTTACTAGGTGTTTCTGTCTCTGATCTAATTAGCTATCTTATTGGCCTGCTGTGAAAACAAACAAGTCTCCATGAAATGACGAATGAAACAATCTCTTCTCCTTCCTGGACTGCAGGGCGGGCATAAATAAGAATTCAAACCAAATAAAACCATTATGTCTTGCCCCAACATCCTGACTAAACAGGAAAAACATCAAATTATTTCCAATGGCTGAAAAAAGAAAGCAACACCTGAGTTTTTGTAAAGGAAATTTTCTTTGGGATGGAGAGAAAAGTACAGCAATGACTCAGTGAGCATCCATTAGTATAGGCTATATTTGTGTGCATGCGTCTGCTTGTTGAAACGTGTGTTCAAACTCATGATGTCACACAGGTACACAGTGTGCTCCTCAGAACAGTGAGCCACAAGAACGTCCTTTAAAAGAGTCCTGTCATGAAAATAGATGGAGCGCTTCGGGGGAGAATGGAGCAGAGTGTTATGGTTCAGCCAAGGATGGAATGACCTTTTAGGAGTTTAAATGGCATCGCTGACAAGACTGAGTAACTGCCTGAGAGCGGTGGAGTCGCTGTGTGCTGCTCGCATTGGAAAGATACTGCAAAAACACACACTGATACTCTCCAATGACCCAGAAACCAGAAACTCATTCGCAAACCCTTTCCTCATGTTCATTTTTAAATTCACACCTCATCGCAAACATCTGTAACATCATTTATATGTTTCTGATGTGTTCACCTAGGAATAGTATAGTTGCCTCACATCCTATAAGTTCTTTTTTTTAGGGTTGTGAGAGTTCAGAGAAGTCGGCCTTTGACTGGAAGATTGCAGCCTTGAATCCCCAGAGTGGTGTGGGAATTGGAAGCGACTGAGAGATACTTCCTTCTCAGTAACTACCACTCAGGAGCCATTGAGCAAGGCACTTAACTCCCAGTGTAAGACTGTGGTTGCAGTGTTTTCCCTACTATTAAATAAGCTGGGCGCCCTGCCCGGGCCAACTCAAGTGCTGTCCGGCTTGAAGGAGAGTAAAAAAACAAAAAAAACTTTCTCATCAATCAGTGTTGCTTCCAGCCTCAATTTCCAGGGTTTCCCACATGGCCTCCAACAATGCTTTTGGACAACGCACCCGGGCTTTGCATGGGAAAAATTCACATTTTTTTTGTTCACATAAAAAATGGACCGTTAGATGCTGAGTCTAACAAGAGCTGGTCATTTCAAGTAGTCAGGGAGGACAACAACAATATTGTTTACAGTTACAGTTATAATTGAAAAATACCATTAATACAGTTGTTGGTGAATGATATCAAGACATACCTAACATTATTACAGAAACTAGTTAAGCACTGAAGCTGAACAACAGCCAAAGATCAGATCGCATGTGCAAAAATATACTCATGTAACAGTAACGCCGTACCACTAAGAGAGATGGTTCCAGGTGTACAGAGGTAGATGTGACTCTGGAGACCTTGACGTTTTAACCACCATCACTAGGTATGACAGCCACATTTCCTTACTTGCAGGTACCTACAGTTTGTCCTGGATGTTCCTGGCTGGGTCCAGTCTGCTGTCGCTGGTCGCCCTGCTGAGCATCAGGCCGGCTCTGACCAGGGGAAGGAAGGCCATCGCTGCCATGCTCCTCAACATCACCTCAGGTATCACAGAAACCCGACTCAGGTAGACTGAAGATGTTTTAACCACCGTTTAGTCAGGAAGAGTTGACTGAGCACCATGCTTTTTTTCCAGCAAAAAACTTTTTTACATTTATATTATGTTAAATTAGCAATTTGCAGCCGTTATGTCTGTGTTTTATCATGATATTTATTAGTTTTAAATCACATTATCTTATATTTTATCAGTAAACTGTCCTATTTTGTGCATTTGCAGAATTGCATCTTTGCTTGGCACAATGTTCTGCACTTTACATTCAACTGATCATGATTGCAGTTTTTCCATGCTGTTATGATTCAAATCTGGTGGACTATAAGGATGATTCTCTCTTCCTCTCTAGTTGCTCTCTGTGCCAGTGCATTGATCGCCTTCTTGGTGTCCATTGGAGAGGAGGTTCCTCAGTTGCTGAAATACCTCGGCTGGACCTTCTACATCTGCTGTGCCAGCCTCTTCTATGGCTTGGCAGTGTCTGTGGCTCTGGGTCTTGTGCGTGGCAACAGCACACAGGTTGAACCAGCTGCATCCAGGCCACGGGTGGATGTGTCTGTGATAGCAGCCTGAGGGCTGAAACACAGACTGTGGATAATTTAAATGCCTGAAAACTGCGGTGTTGAAGTAATTCAGAAGACTGGGATATCATTAACAAATGCACTGCACTGTAAATATGGGCTGAGACATTTGCTACTACAATTTGAGTTTGAATTTCATACATGTGATTTTTTTGTCATATTTTGAAAATCTAAATGTCATTTGACCAATGTTTTATCAGGTTGAATTAGTATTTCATAATTTGAATCTGAATATAGTGAAACAAAACTTGAAGCCATTTCAAATTCAGTTTTTCAAATTCTGATTCAAATTTCTGAAAGACTACATGCAGGGATTTAAGTAAAACATTGGATTTTCAAAAGGTTGCATTATCATTGACCACTGTAAAACTCTAAAATTGCTGTAAATAAAAGGGAGGTTGATCACAACAAAGGAAAAAAATGCAATTGTTCATTGTTCATCTGTATATTTAGCTTGATTGGCTCACCCTTTTGTCAGTGCTTTCCTCCATTGTTGTTGCTGTTGCTATGGTTTCCCTGCACTGTGGCCGCTTGCCTCGCCCCTGTATAATACCTCCACCGCCTCACCTTGACAGCCACAGCCAACTCACTGGTGGTCACACCCATAGGACACACCCACAACCCAAAATGACCCAAACATCTTTGAAAAGCCAATGTCAGGATCAATTTTAATGTTCATTTTATATCAAAAAGTTAAACGTGTACTGGGTTTGAAAACAAAAATGATTTCAACGTGCCTCTGACTCACCTTTGGACTACAATAATATATATGACTTTCACATGAAAATGACCTGTTGCAAAGGCAGTGATAGGATTCCTTACAATACATTGCCCACAGTTTTCAAAAAAAAATATCCGGGCCATATGTTGCACATTATGACCTGGCCCTGGATTCAAACGCCACATCAAATTTAGCCAGACCGCAGCCACTTTCGGCCCATGTGGCACTTGCCAAAGAAACTCAGTGCTGGAATTCAGCCCGATTCGGCCTGCAATGCTCTGCTATCTGGAGCACAGCAAAATTCTGTTATTTATCCTTGGAGCGAAGAGACGATGACGTGTCTGATAAGAGTGCAGTTTTTAGTGTTAAGCATCAAACTAAAATAGCACGTCTTCATGTTCCCCACCTCAAACAAATCTGGACATGCAAAAAAATGTTTTCCTAATAGAAATAACATAGGCAGTAGCAACCCAGAACATTTCTCTCTCTGGGTCACACCATTGAGGGAATTTAAGGATTTGGGGCCCTTAGCTTAGTGAATAGCTGAAAAGGATTAAAAATACAAACCATAGGAAAAAAACAAACAAACAAACAAAAAAAACTGGTAAATATATCATTCCCAGTAACTTTATGGAAAACCATAGAGCACACCAACTGTGTTCAAATCAATCCTTAATTTACACACTTTCCTTGAGCTATACAGGGAAAACAGCTACACATTCAAGTTGTAAGGAGAGAAAAATGCTGTGTTTCTGAAGCAACCTAACATCCATGCATGGAGAGAATCTTAAGCCTCTGAAGAATGTGTTTGCATCTTTATCCCACAGCGCCTCCCAGTGGCAGAAGCATCAAGTCATTACACAACCTGGACACATTTACACTTACAGCACTCAGGGCGGGAAGGGCTTTGGTGTCTTGCTCAAAGACACTTCGACAAGTTGTTTTACACACACTGGGTGTTAATGGAATCAAAGCTTTTTACCTTTGGGTTAACAGACAGTTTCTGTAAGCTGTTGACCAGCCAACTAGCCACAATAAATACAATTTATGGCCAAAAGTTTTTATTGTTGAGATTAATGTTACATCAAGAAATTGGTTTGTTCTGCTGCAACCAAGGAAACGAGTTTCTGCACAGGGCCGGTTTCTGTCAGTGTCAGTTGTGTTCAATCTGTCTATCTTGTGTTTGCAGATATCCACCAATTTTCCGGCAGGAATCAATAAATTATTACATTATTTTTGATATCATTGGTGCAACATGGTCAGCAGAGTAGGCTTCGTGTTTATGATGGGAACTGGAAGTCGAGGTAGGGACGCCAACAGAATAATACAGCACTTCAAAAAGAGTAAATAATGGAAGATAACATTCCTCAGCATGAAATTTGTTTGGAAATTAGCCATGAAATGATATAAAGACATAAAATGATGTTTAAAGACAGAAAGAATACATTTTTCATGTTAACCAGGACAAAACCACCACTACTAAATGTACTTAAACTGTTAAATTCATCATCTTTCATATCACTTCCTCAAACATATTTATAAATTTGTTAGTGTCAAGTATTTGCACATTTGATTATCTTGTTTTATTCCTCAAATCTGTTTTTTCAAACACTTACTCTGTGATGTTTTTTCTCCATTTTCATTGTCTTCTTTGTAAAGCTCTCTGTAAACTGCACTGTTGGACACAGCAGGTGCTACATAAATACAGCTTACTGGACAAGAGGTTCCTCTTTTGTGTTTTTGTATCCACATAAAGCAATGAAACACTAAACTGTGAACTATTAAGACAGCAATGATTATCTTATTTTATTTCCCAAGTGCATGTACAACATACTAAGACAGACAAATGGAAAAGCCTAGGACAGTGTGGTCTCTTTCTCCCAGAAACTAACAAAAAACAGAATGAATTACAGCGAGGGCTTTAAATTAAGACAAATAAAGAAATTTGTTGGTAAACCTAAATCCATGCAATTTATGTGACCGGTGATGTTGGTGATATTGTATAGTTGTAGTGTAAAGTGTAATACAGCTAAGCAGTGGTAGCTTGACAAAGCTAATTGCAGTGGTCCCTGAAGGCAGGAGAGAGAGTGACTGAGCGAAGTTTCCCCGGCTGCAGACCTACAAGCGTCTTTAAACCTGTGTTTTCATTTAGGAAGATGATAATAATTCAAGATAGGGCTTAATGATTGACTGCAATTAGTCAACAAATGAGCAAAGATGCCCCAAAATTTGTGTGTCATGATTTTTAAAAATGCTGAAGCACAGCAAAGACATTTACAAGCATGGTCTTTGAAAAGTACATGAACATACAGTAAGTCACCTTTTTAATCTTGGCATGTCCTCTTCAATTTTCTAGGTAGCAAGATTGTATAATTAAGAACATGTAGTGCTAAAAGGGTGTTAAGTGAGTACAAAAGTAAATTCATTCATTGTTACTGCCACCTATCACCTCAAAACAACAGAAGATAAAATGAGGCTGTGGTTTCAGCATGAAAACTTTTCTGTAACATAATGCATGTGATAGTGAGTACGGTTTCTGAGTCAAGCTGAAAGGAGGCATGCTGCAGAATGTTTGGGGAATGACTGTTCAGGCCAGGCCACCATGTTGGAAGAAAAACAAAAACAAAACAAAAAAGGATTGTACACCTACTGCCTCTTCCTCCTTGACAAAAACAAAAACACAGCCTCAGTCCTGCGGCGTATTGTAAAATGTAAAATAGAAGAAGAAATTAATGAACATCAAGCATTGCACTGCAGGGAGATGAGGCGTTGCCTTTGTTTTAGAATCAGGGAGGAAGAAGTGAAAATGTTCAACAATGTTTAGTTTGGTTGGCATTCTTCCAACATGCTGGTGTAGCCACTCTCCAAACACCTTACAGCAAGTCTGCATTCGATTAATGAGATTCATCCAGGATCTGCCTCTGGTGTGTGTGAGCTGGGGGAGGGGGCGGGGCTTCGCTTAGTTCCATCAGACTCTTCATGACAGGTGAGGAAGGACTTCAAACTCTAGTAAATCTTCTTTGCTCCAGCAGTTATCGCCTGTAAAACACAAACACACACAGGGGAAAAAAGATAAACAAACCCATGCTATTACATTTGGCATAAATGTGCACCATGTAAAATAAATGAAATGTACTGTGGCAGAGGGATCAATAAAGTTTAGTTTTTATTTTTATATTTATTTATTATTTAACTTCTGTAAAATTCATAACGACCAGTGAGCACCAACTTCACAACACTGACTTTACTCCAGCCAAAACTGGTCAAATATTGGTCCAGACAAATTTATTTCAATCAATAAATTTAGTTATTTATTGATCTTTTTAAAAAAGAGCGATCGCCTGGGTGTACTTTGATGACACCAATTAAACACATTATTACCCCGACAGCCAACACATTAATTAAAAATGAATATGCTGATTTTTACAGAAGGATTTATTGAGGTACTATTTCATTTGGATGAAATTTAAAATGTACTCTGGTTACATTTTTGGATGTTATGGCCAGATTTGAACCTGTCAGGCTGTGACTGGTTCCAACAGAGTATGTGATTCAAAGTTAGAGTTAGTGCGTTTATGAGACACCTACAGTGTACGTGCCCAGCAGGTGCATTTAGTGAGTCCAAAGTGACTATAACCTTACTAAGGCCAATGATGACTACAAAAGTTCAAAGTTTCATGTATCTTACATAGCCTGACACCCCCCTCCTTTCCATGACCTATGACACACACACACTCTCTACTGTGCAATATGCCTACTGAAAAAATAATTATTTACACTTAAAGCTGCTAAACTGTGTGCTGCTACTTCTATTACTATTTATTTATACACTGCCCAACACTTAGAATACTTCCCTTCTCTTATCTCATGCTAATATATTTAACTGTTTTAATATTGTTTCTTTTAAGAGTGTTCTTAATGGCATTTTTTGCTTGTCTCGAGAACTCAAGAAAACACCATAATCTCATTGTTTCTGTTTTTTTAAGCACAGTACAATGACAATGCAGTCTTCCTATGTCTTATATTACTATCATATTTAAAATTTTGCAGCAATGCAGCGCTCTGTTTGAATACTTGGACAGATGCAAGCTAGGTACAATTCCTGTTTCTTATAGTTCACAGAGCCTGACTGACTCATGTTGTTACAGGCTGTGATGGCTACTGACAGTTCTCACCAGATGTGGGAGGAGAAAAGACTATGGAGACTCAAAGGAGGCATGGAGAAAAATTGCAACATACATTGAAACCTTCGTTTTGGTATTTGGTGGTCAGACAAAAACCCACATTTTAACACTACTAATTCACCTGTGCTACATTGGCAGAAACTGACTTCTTCACTTAGTGCCGATGTACTTGACTTCCTTCCCACATTTCTTCAGTGTCTCCAGGAGAGTTTCCACGTCTTTGTCAGACTCGATCGACACCAGCTTCTTTTCCAGGTCAATCTCAAACTTCACATCTGAGAATACGGAAAACAAAGTGGACAAAGACACTGAACCCCAAACTGTTGACTGTTGACTTCTCGATACAGCCAAAGTCTTCTAGTGTTGGCTACTGAACAGTTCCACAAATGTAACTGGTGGTTTAGTACCACAATGATGGATATTAGAGGGAAAATGTCACCCAGAAACAATGGAACACTGCATAGTAACAGCTATTGGTGATGTACCATGAATTTCTGGGTCTATTCTGTTATTCGATGGTGTAGTTTTCACATTATTGCAGATATCTGGTCAAATGTACATGATGTGATGTCACACTGAGATATTCAAAGTAGCTGCAATGGAGTTTGATAGCAGAAAATAAAACAGCGGAAAACATCTTTTTTTGGCGTCAGCCCCCTCACAAACAAAGAGTGAGGGGCTGCTTTACTTAAATGGAGGAGAGGTTTAAATCTTTGCGAGTGAACCTAATAAAAAAATTAACATACAGTGAATTGGGTGAGTTGGCTGGTTCAGTAACTACCAAGCCAAGAAGGCACAAGCTGTTCTTGATGGAAACTGCCTTAAATGTCTTTCCAACTATACGTTTACCTTGACAGCTTTTTCTGAGACAGGAGCCATTTCACCATGCGGTATTATGAGATGTCCTCTCAATACTGTACACATACCTACTGCTACATATCTGATCTCACATACAGAGACAGATTTGTGAAGCTCACCTCCACCCAGCTTGTTGAGGAGTCTTGTGACTTGTCCTGAACAGCCCTCACACGTCATGGCCACCTCAAATTCGTGCTTCTGTGGGACAAATGACATCACGTGCTATTATCCTATTGTGCAACTGAGACAAGATTCTGTGAGAGTTATGACTTACCGTTAGCCCACTCTATATTCAAGTTGTCAAATACGAGGGCAATTTACTACATTCTTATGTAACCTGAAGTAACCTAACATCGTGTGACAGAGCAGTAATATCATAGGAAAGGTTGTTTATTGCCACAACAATTCATTATTTGGCTACAGAGCACAGCTAACATCGATGTCAATTAACGAAGTAATCATAAAGTAACTCCTTAATTTAACGTTACCAGTCAAGTCAGAGGCCCTGGTATCGAATACTAGCATAAGTGACTGATTGATTTTTTCTGTTAAATCGCCTCTGACGTCCCTTTGTGTTGCTAACTTTACAAAGCTAACCTAAAGCGAGATAGATTACAGTTAACGTTACTTTACAATGCAGAAAGCGAAACCTAGCTTGACGACGCAACCTGCTAACGTTAACCCCGGAATTTAACTGCTTATACCAAAATAAAAACAAAACTTACAGTCATGTTTAAAGTGATGTGACACAACTGGTTTGTCAGACCACTGTGGACTTTTACCCCTGACTTTGCAAGTCTTTACGGGTACTGCACAAATCCTGCGACAGTCACTGCAGAATGGTTAGTGCCTGGTTAGCTTACTGCACTACTATCAAGCTTACCATAACAAACAAAATACACTTCCGGTAATACAGAGTCAAATATTGTGGAAGCGACATATTGTGTTGCAACGAGTGATACAGGATACCGAGGTGTAACTAAAGAGAATACATAGGGAGTTGTCTGTAGTAAATACAAACTACCAAACTTAAAGTTAAAAAAAGAAAATTGCATTCCTTTTGCTAGTAGCAATTTTCAGACTTTTTCAGACTTTTATTTTGAATGAAAATTCGCTTCACTTCCGATCTTATTCTGGCTAGCTTGATACAGCGCCTCCGGAGGAGACTAAAAGGTGTGCTCGATTAGTCTTAAACAAGTGGCTTCACAGGGGCGGTCTCTGATTTTTACGGACGAATTTGAACGGAAGAGTTGAGTTCATTTTGGACAAATGACAGATAACGCTTGGCGATGAAACGAAATACAAACTACGTAGGGGAGGCAGAACTCCTAAGTGCGTGTATTTTTTTTTATTTTTTATTTATTTTTTCAGAAAACCCATGTGCAGTCTGTCTCTCGTTGATCACAAACCACGCGCTTCCAAATCGCTTTAATGGGACATTTCTTCTCAGCTTCCTGTTCGTCATACATCACACAAATACAATTTTGTCTGAGCAGTCGTTTCACCCGTAAAACTTTCAGCTTTGAAATACAATCACTTTGTTTTATTGCTTGTAGTGGATTGTAAACGGCAACACAAGGCCATCACCGGTTATGACACACAATCTCAGGTATATAGATAGATAGATAGATAGATAGATAGATAGATAGATAGATAGATAGATACTTTAGTCATCCCCAGGGAAATTTAAGATGTCTCTCAATATGTTTGAAAGGCAATTTCAATGGAAATGACACGCTATTTAATGTCCCCGAAGGCACTGATATCTTAGTTTGTTTTTAGCACGCTTAAACTAAACTGTATCATCTTTAGCACAGAAAGACTTTGTGCTTAAACGAGGCAGCAACTTGCAAAGTTACAAACCTACTGTCGTCGCTTCCATGGCAACAGCGGCGCATCACCTGACAGGCACCGTGTCCGGGTCATGTGATCACACCGCCTCTGCCCGCTGGCGCTGTCGGATAGCCGAGTCCACTTTGCATTCAATCAGTTTTAACACCGTCGCACTGCACTTATCCAGACATGGCAGCGATATGAAAATAATAATTGTGCGCCGAGGTTAGCCTCTGGTAAAGCCAGCCCCCAGCCTAGAAACAGAAAACGAGGTTTCTCCAAGGTAGGTTGCTTTCCGTGATGTGTCGTTTTTGTGGTTGTTTACACGACACAAATATAGCAACAGAATCCAGCTAAGCTAGCTTAGGTCTATGACACGTAGGCTAGCCAAGCAGTAACGTTAGCCTTGGGGAAAAATGTAGTATCTTCGGCGATCTGGAGCAAAATAGACTCTCATATTGTTGTTCTGTTGCTATGCAGGTGTCATGTTGCTACGGAATATAGCTTCTCTTTTAACCGATAGCTAGATATCCGTTCCCATTTCAGCTTATTGCTATCCTCCCGTCTCCTCTTTGTGTCTTGCCTGACAGCAAGTTGAATGTGGCCCTATTTAACTACTTTTTCAGCAACCCAAATTAATCTTAATCTTATTAGATGGGATTGTTTACTGGGCAGATCCCATCAGAGATGTTTGCCCTCGCTGCCCACAGTATCACAGTGGGCAGTGAGAAGACAGAGTAGCACACACACCTTGTGGACAAAGATTAGTTCAAAATGATGTGATTAAGTGGCTTATCTGGCTGCTCTGCTGTGTCTGCTCTGCGATGAAAGGGCAATTATTAACCCGGATCTCTGTGCCTTAAGCTGCCATCCTGCTATTGACTGCACTGTGTGGATACAGCTAAGTGATAAAATGTATAGCTGTGTTTCCACCCAGGAGAAACACATCTATACACTAGTTATTACATTCATTTTAGCATAGAGGTGGTTGTTATTTTGGTTTGGATATCGGTACACACCAGGATGAGAAAAACTTCACAGGGCATTTTAGGGACGTTTTAGTGCTATCTGGGGACAGTTTTATTTAACTCTGTAATAATACACTTGCATTGCCTATTGGGAAATCACTTTGTCATTAAGATTTTTTTTGAAGTTATTTACCAATGCTGGAAACAGCTGACAGGTCTTACAAAGGAGGATGTTGCTGGTTTCTCTCTCTGTTCCCAACCAGTCCATCTTCCTCCTCCTATGTTTTATTATTATATTTTTTAGACCATTTAATTATCTTATCTTTTGTTGCTTCAGTGGTTTGTGTTGGATTACATTTTCTCCTTCGGGTGTCTGCATGGTGCCAACATTTTGCATTGCTTCAGGCTGCTCAGTTGGTTGGTTTCTGATTTAAAACAAAACAGAACAAAAACCCTGCTTGATCAAAAACAGCTATAGTTTTCCTGACCCAAAATGCACTGGTTGGAATCCCTCGGTCATTGGTTTCCGCAGTAGTAAATTTCACAGCTCACAGAAAAAAATGTTAAATGCAGGGAAGAGTAATCTAATTATTAGAGGCGTTTCCATTCCCCCATTCTTAATTTAATTGTGTGAGCTTTCAAAGGCACCATTACTTTCTGACCCAGTTAGGTATTGTAACTATGTAGGTAGATTTTGGTTGAGTGGAAAGGTCACTGCATCAGTATTTAGATCAAGTGACATTTAAACACACCATAGAATACGCAATTAATAACCAAAATACTAACAAATGAAAATCTGTTGGGTAGGGTGGCAGCTCCTGTAGGTGGGATGAGCCACCTCATCTGTTCAGTGGAATAGGAAAAACCTGTTGCGTAGCATTGAATGGTCTGGCTGTGCGAGCAAAGCGACCTAACATGTTGGTCACTGGATATGGATAAAAGCCTGACTGTTAACAATGGCCTGGGCTAATATTTATCCATGACCTTTTATTGACTAGATAAACTCTTTAGTTTTTCCTGATTTCAAGCAGTTGTCTTTGTCATTCCTGACCTCCTTATTGATAGACATCAGCTGAGAAGCACCTTCCTGATTGATTTCAACTCAGTTCTGACAGTGCGAATCGGCATAGCTGACCAGCTGCTTTGTAGAT
Organism: Neoniphon sammara; assembly: GCA_900302535.1. Lineage (NCBI taxonomy): Eukaryota > Metazoa > Chordata > Actinopteri > Holocentriformes > Holocentridae > Neoniphon > Neoniphon sammara. The sequence continues at coordinate 5,523 of OMKZ01018573.1, read as the reverse complement.
CTGTCAAACCAGAGTAAAGGTTGGATTTCCTCCTCACCTGTGGAGATTATGGGGTCCTTTTCATTCTGTAGGACCAATCAGGACTTTTATGGCTGTGGTACTGAAATCAGATTCCCTTATTTCACTGTACAGTTAACATAAACTGTGATACATAGTAGACATTTTTATGCAAAATAACTCACAGCATCATGAGTGCTTACATTTTTAGTATGGGTGACCCAGAGGCAATGAAACCTTTACCCCCCGTTTGCAACACTGTCAGTGTGTGTTTGCTTATCATCAGTAAACATTTAGAGGAAGCCACAGTGGTATTTTTTGATGCAGCCTAAATCTTAAGTCAGTATCAGAATCTTAATATTGACATTCAGCCAATGGATCTGAAAGCCACTATTTCTACCTTGTGTATGCCCATCCAGTCCAGTGTTTACTAAAATGGTAAAAAAAAAAAAAAAGTAATAATTATTTAATTACAGAAATAATTTCAAAATTGTTGAATTTGTACTTCATGAGAGAATAAAGGAAATTCTGTGTAAATCTGACTGAACCTGGTTATCTAGTTCTTCTGGTAAATGAACAAAGAAGAACAATTTAGAGCAAAGATATTTCAGCCAGTGTGGTCCAGTTCAACATGGGAAACTAAGAATGCATGGCTAATTGAAAATATAGACCAGTTATGACCTCTGTCATTTCTAAAGATGCTTCTTTTTTGGGAAAAATAGTTTTTGATGGCCAACTTTATGTTGTTCTTATGCTGTGCAGAATCCCTGGAGTACACATCAAGTTGCTTGTCAGTGAAAATTGTATTAATGTCATGTACAAAATGAGAAAATCCTTAATCTTAACATTTCATTTTCAATTCTTTTTAGAACACCTTTGAGTGCTAAAACAAACAAATTATATTGTTGGAAAAACAAGCTCTGTCCATGTTTATTTCAATTAATGTCACTACTGCAATGACTAGAAAAAAATGGCATTGTGATGCCAGTTATGCAGCTCCACTGATAAGTGTGCACACCTTGCTGTTTGTGTTCTCATGCTGCCTCTCTGTGTCATAGGAAATTGCGTAATTTGAAGCGCTTTATCAGAAAACAAAATTGTGTATTTCATGGTTTGGATGACTGGAGCATGTGGCCCACATGCTGGTTAGTTTTGCTCAGTGTTTTTTATTCTACTCTACAATCAGGCCCATGTTTTAGAAGAACTCATAATGTAGGCCAAAGTCCCGCTTTTCACTGCATGATCGCTGAACTACTGCTGCACTCTGTCTCCACTCCCAAGAGGAATGAGATATTAAGATTTGGTGTCTTTTCGGTCACTTCAGAGGCCCTGTAGTTTTTCATTACCATGCACCTGCTGAGTTTTACTGTGTATCAACTGTGTAAGAAACAACTGTCTGCACTACTAGCACTGGATAATGGTATATGTTTTTTTCCAGAGGTCAAAAGTTTGGTTATATGTGTGTTTTCCCACTCCCATGATAAAAAAAACAATACAGTTTCACAGGTGTGTTTTAACATATCCAACATTAAACAATAGCGCTATCACATGCACACATCACACTGCAAAGGTGTGAACACTCATGTTTTTTGCTCCTGATAAATATCATAATCACACTTTTTTTTCTGATACTGGGTTCAACTTACTACCTTTGCATTCAGCAGGCACATGACAAGGCAAACATCCTGCAAGAATATATTTTTGTCACTTAAGTAATTGCCCGGTCTTGTGTTGCAAGACGCAGCAGCAGCATGCAGTGAATCCTAAAGAGGCTCTCACACACATCTTCTAATTAACTGGTAACTTAAGTCATTGAAGCATTTCTCACATTTATGTTTTTGGCAGTTAGTTGCCATTCGGCAGGCTGGGTATGTTGATTGATGTGTTAAGTATGCCATAATATAGTTTCACACCTAAGTGAAATATTGTAATGTATAGATGACGTGAAGTGAAGATAGTATTTGGTAAAGACACAATACAATTAGACCTGTGGCTTTTCACTAGACAGTACTTCAGGACCTCTTTGTTGTAATAAGGTAATAGAACATGGTTTTGCAAAAGCACTGTTTGATAAAAATGTAAGATAAAAATTTTGTCCACTAAGGATTGCTAGATTGCTGATTTTTGCGTTAAGAGCGCTCTGTTGCTTCAGAGCAGTGTAAGAGCCAATCAGACACTGTAAGAGTTATGGCTTGCCTCTCGCAAATTGTAGTCATTTATAATCTCTGAACCAACAATGAATTTATGAATTTTTTTCTTGTACAGTGGGAGGTTGTCCATGTAGGACTCACTGATCTGGCAGCATTAGGATCTGAGAGGCTGGGAGAGAAGACACCCAGCCACCCGCGAAACCACCATACCCACCATGGCCACCACCAATCTCGACATCCACGGGGAAGGTATTGAAATCAAGCACACCACTTTTACCGATTCAACATGGGAATTAGTCATTGACAGGAAATAAAATTTTAATGATTCACACTGATCAGATTGCATGATCTCAACCAGGTCCAGATCATCACTGATTTTCTCTGCTGATGATTTGTCTGGGAAAAGGCACAGAGGAAGCCAGCTTTATAAATTGGCCCACTGATTTGGTCATTTTGTTGAGCTATTCTATAATCATGACCCACATGGGAATTTTTGTTCCATAGTCAGCATAAGTTTTGGCACCTTGAGAAATGACACCCTTTATTAAAAAGGCTTATTGTGCTTTTGAATAACAACCTTCAACCATAACTGATTACAGTAAGTTTAGAAATTGAGTCTAGTTCCACATTATTAAATGTAAAATAAAATTTTTCCAGGCATTTAGTCTGTGTCAATGAGGCCAATTAAGGGTTTTCATCTCAGTAATGAACACACTGTTGGTCACTTTGGAAATACTTTATGTGCAACACAATAGATACAAATATGTTTCTTGTTTTGTTGAAAGCTCGCTTTGTCTTTGATGGTCACAAGACTGAAAGAAAAGACAGAGAGTCAGCGCTTCAGAGTGTAATTTCAGCCCATCCAGCTTCTGTTACGCAGCTACAGTCGTTCGCCCGTGTAATGCAGTTTAACAGGTAGCTGCTCGATCATCAAAGCAACTTTCAGAAGAACAAATAAATTGAAATTACTGCTTGCTGAGTGCACAGTGGGAAGCTTTGTATATTGTGTTGTGTTGCAGTACTTTAAAAGGAGTCTGGGGAAGTTTTCTCTCATTACTGACTTAGGATCACGTCTACAGTTTCCCCAGTACTGGTAGTAGTCTGACACAGAATCAAAGGCCGATGCCCAGACAGGTTGTAAAGGCAAATCGCTGTGCTGACTGTTATCACACTTATGCATGACAGAATGCAATGGACGCAGAACTAAACAACACAAAAAATACCTTTCACTTTGTATTTATACAAGATTCCTCAGTCTTTTTGGCTGGTGAACCATAGAGAGGTAAGAAAATGATCACAGCCTCAACTTCTATAGAAGATAAAAACATTCATGGCGTCTTACATCGTCGATACTTTGTGTTCCAGACTACAAAAGAAAAATCTCCCATGTACATTTCTTAAACTCCAGCAGCCTGTCGCACCAGTTAGACTCAATTTCAAACACAGTCTAGTTTGAATGTAAATTTTCACTTATTCCAATTTCATGCATTACTAAATTTGAATGGTTGTACCTATAAAAATAGTTCCACTGTAGACAGAAGTTACAACTTAAAACTTACACCTAAATTAAAGTTTTCTGTTAAACAGAACCCAGAGGAGCAAAGAGGAACAGAGCAGTTATCAGCAAAAGGAAATTAGATTACTGAACTGATAACAAACCAAACTACCGCTTTACCTGGCCAACACGTGTAATGTTTTTACATATTAGTGCTGATATGGGCAATGTAAGATGAATCTTCGCCTATGTAAAATTTGGTTTATCCTCTGCATGCAGAGGATAAACCTGGCAAAATGACGCTGTGTCATCACTATTGTGTAATTTTGTCAGTTTTAACCGAGCAACTGTTACTTATGGTAGGAGAAACTGGTTGTGGTTTAAATTGATGATCATCATCTTTAAATTTCATCTATCCCCTAAAATCGAACCGAATAGAATGCCTTTATTGTAATTTCACAGCAGTACCACAAAATTCAATGTGCAGCTCCCTGAGCGCTGCAGACAAAAGTCTACTTACCAAGAGGAGCAAGTTACAAATATACATCCTAAAAATACTAAATACTAAAAAGACTAAACATACATACATGCATGCAGACAAACATACATAAAGACTAAAAAAAAAAACATTTACTAAGATGAGTGTAAAGTGGCATAGTGCCTATCAAGTACCAAAATAAAATATACAAGCACTATAAAATATGCCCAACATCTTGTTTTTGGTTCAAAAAAATAGACAGAAATAAGAAATCAGTACCCTGAAGCCTAAATTAAACCCCACTGAGCAGCTTCTTGAAGTCCAATAAGTTTTTTCCATTTCAAAATAACGAACAGCCTAACCTAATAATAATCATACTTACATGATTATTACATTCAGTTGAATTAGCTATTGATTTTAGTTTTTCTGGGAGCCTCATTGTCACGCTGGGTTAGTGAGACTCTAGAAGTCATGAGACTTTTTTCCTACTGAGTCTGGAGCATCGCAGCAGTTACCAGGCTGAGGAGACAATATAGCCTTATTCACATGATACTAATATTAGCTAAGGAAGTAAACAATCTTTTAAAATAATCACAGAGATCATCTGTTATTTTAATCCCATGCATATCTGCATTTAGCTTGTAAAGCAGAATTTGCAGTGTAACATACCTCCCATATTTTAATGGAGGTATATATCTCCTGATAATATTTGTCTGTACAGCAAACTTTTGCTTTGTTTAATCGGAAAATGTTGAATTATAAATTCTCTACCTTATTCTGCATATTTGTACTTTGGGGAGTAATTCATTAATTTCATGAGGTCCTACCGCTTGAATAGGCATTTTGTCTTCATTTCTTTAAATTAAGTTTGAATTCTTTCTGTCCTCTTTTGTCCCCTCATCTGCAGGTCCTATGTTCTCTGACTTGAACAACAGTCCAACAGAAGAAGATGCACTGTTTCCTCCTCCCATTCCCCCCGGACCCACCAGGACCCAGGGCCACTATGAGAGGATCGGAGGACGGACAGGAACCTCGTAAGCATGCTGCATCTTAAAAACATTACCACAGTCAATATCCAACAGTCAAAACGTGTTAATGTCATCAACTGCTGTTGTTATCTAGCAATTTTATTACATTTTATTACATAATGACAAGTTGTTACATAATCCAGCAGCTATGAAATGATCAGTTAATAATAATAAACTCTATTTGTATTGCACTTTACATGCATATAACACACACATTTTTTATTCCGTTCCCAGTTTCTTTCAGACTCTTATCCACCTGTTGAAGGGGAACATTGGTACAGGTTTGCTTGGTCTGCCTCTGGCTGTCAAAAATGCAGGCCTGGTGGTAAGCACACGTTTTTTTTTTAAAACTTATTCCACTCTTACTTTACTTTT
>OMKZ01018572.1:58510-78190 GCA_900302535.1 Neoniphon sammara | reverse complement strand
TCTTTTTGTGTGTGTCATGTACCTGAAAATGCTGTTTTGCCTTTATAATATATCTTGCTGTAAAATCTAGGCATGATTTACTGTAAATATGCTCATGCTCAAATATGTTCATAGCATAGCTATGAACTCTAAGCATTTTTTGTAACAATATTTTATAAGCAAACATTTTTAATAAAGTTTTGCGTATTTGCTGCTTTTGTTTAAGAGATTCAAATCCTTTGAATGTTGCTTGAACCCAGCAACATGCTGTGCCTTGGCAAAGTGTTGTTGAGCAAGAGAATGAGCCTCGCTGCAAGTGATACTGGGTAAAAGAGTCAATTAAATGAGTAAAATGTAAATGTATAAATGAAGTCATTTTACTCAGTTATGTACAGTGTTTGTATCATATATGTATTTCACCCATACAGTCTATGATTTCACCACAAGATGGGGGTGAAGCAACCAGCAACAACTCTTTTCATTACTAACAGCAATTGCCAATGAAAACTCCATACCCCTTATATCAACAGTCATAAGTCTAAATGATTGTAAGTAGAGATTGCTAAGGATGTGTGCTGTAGGCGATATTGGATTCATATTCAGTGCAGCTCATGTTGACATGAGTCTGTGACATACTCTTCTTTGAGGGAAAATGACACTGAGCTAATCCAAAATGTATGAGATGTGTCACACAAGTCACATACAAAAATGTGTGCTATTCTAAAAATGCTTACACAAAGCAGATAAACGGGTGAACAGCTTATGTGAGCTTATGTGGGACGACTGCAGCAAACTAAGGTCAGTATCCAAGGGACTTTAACAACTACCAAATTGCAGAGGTGAGTATACTCACTAGGGCCTTTAATGGAGATTTTTCAACAACAGGTGAACCTATTGGTGACTGATTTATATCATAAACTCCCAACTACAAAGGATTGTATGCACTGTATGGTGTTTGTACATCAGTGTGCATGTGCAAGTATAGGTTGTATTTGCTCTGAATAACACTGACACCACAGACAGCCCCAGTTCTTTGCTCAGCTTGCGACTCAGTGATTAACAGGGGGTACATACATTCTGTGAGGCAGAAATGCATCATTATAACAGTGCGCTGGTTCCATATGAGCCCCACAGCTGCTTCCTCATCTCCCCCTTTATTGGCTCAGATCCTCTGAAAGAAAGCATCGGCAAACAGGTCCATTAGCATCTGGAAATAGGTCTTCCCTCACATGTTCTGCCCACTCTGAGCAAGTTTGGCAAGAAGTAGCATCTCTAAGTTGTAATTGTCCTCACAGACAACACTGACTCAAAAAGAGGAATTTGAAATGGCACACAACACAAAATATGTAGCAAGCAATTTCTGGGTCAGCCCAGCAGGCTATGGGCTAAAGGGAGGAGAACTGTGGAGTTGGTGTAATAGCCCAAAGGCAGCCATTTCTCAAGAACCATATGGCTCTCTGATGATAGTGCAGAGGGAAAGTTGTCTTGAAAACCATAATCTATGTTGCCATAACTGTTTTTACTGATATTTCTTTACATTTTTACCTCCGCAAGATTGTATTTTGCTGTTAAAAAGCACAAAAAGAAAAAGTGGTTCAAAAAAAGAAAATCAAAACCAATTCAATTAAAACAAAGCATTGTTTCAACTCCATGCCTCGTTAAATCTCATTAACTCATGTTTAATCAGCCATATAATTCAAGCAACCACACAGAGAAATAAATTCTCAAAGCCCTTAAAGGTTCAACAAAAGCCTTTTTTCCAAAACCAACAAGCCAGAATGCGACAGACATAACTGAATGAAGCAAAATGTTGCATGTACCTTTAAGAGCACTTTGTCCCACTCTACATGTCTCTCTCTGAGCCTCATATGTGTTTGTTGGCATCAGCTGTCCTCAGTGCTGAATAGAGCAAGGACATCTTTTTCCTTCACATCCATGGGATTAGGGGAAGATCCTCCTAACTATCATCATCATACTTGTGGAAAAATGGATTGCAATATGGACAGAGGACAGAAGGAAGACCAAGATAAGTTTGGAATACAAGGGTGAATAACTTCTGGCTTCTTAAACTAAGAAAAGTTTATCATATCTAAAAGGGGATATACAAATAATCTTAAGCTGTTGCCTTAGAGACTGCATCCTGTATCAATATTTCACTGCTGAACCTGGAGGTCAAATAATGAGTTCAAATGCCACAAGCAGCATTGTAATGGAACCACAGTCTACTTCTTTCAGCCCTATTGTGGCATCTCCATCTTCGCATCCAAAACTGGGCCAGAGCAACTTCAAGAGAGTCAGTCGCACAGAGGAGGCCAGTCCCTTTCCCATCCCTGGACTGGCGGCTGACATCGTGCACATGCGAGTGAAAGAGGGAAGCAAGATCCGCAACCTACTGCGGTTTGCAGCAGCTCGCATGCAGGGGGAGGGAAAGGGCAGCGACGGGACGGCACTGAGACAGGTGCTCTTCACGGGATCAGGGAGGGGAGTCACCAAGACCATCACCTGTGTGGAGATACTGAAACGTAAAGTGGGAGGGCTGCACCAGGTGTCCAAGCTCTACTATAAGACAGTGAATGAGGTTTGGGAGAGTGCACAGCATGGAGGTCCAGGTGTAACCATGCATAAGACAGTCCCAGCCATCAGTATCCTGCTCTCCAAAGATCCACTGGATCCCAAGGAGCCTGGGTACCAGCCTCCCCTGACACCCAGTTCTCCTGCAGAGGACATGGAGAGACAGACAGCTCTGCACAGGCCAGCCCGCAGCCCCTCCTCACAACACATGCTGCCTAATGCCAAGAGGGCCTGTCTGGATGACTGGAGTAGTTCACCCTCAACCTCTTCAGTCTGACTCAATGTAGTCTAACATCAGTAACAACTTTTTTGCAGTATCAAGGTCTAACAAACCTACAAAGAAGAACACATCTGAATTTCATCTTTGAATTATTAATTTGTCCTTGGACACTTTGCTACTAGAGAACTTTTGCTTCTGTCTCTGATGGCCAAAATGAAAGAGGCTGCCCCAGTTTATAATATGCAATAATACAGCAATATAAAGCTCCACAGAGACGGAACTGGAAGAGGTGACCCAGGATGATTTTGAGGCAGTAAATGTACCTGCTCAAAATCAAATTCCATGTCTTAAAGGGGGCAGCTGTGTAAAGCTTCCCTTTTTTTGTAGCAGAGGGTTTCTTAATGTGTTTTGTTGTCATTTACATCTTCAATATTATTCAGTAAATTTGTCATGAAAATGATGATGATGACTGTTATTACTATTGTTGTTGTTGTTGTTGTTGTTATTATTATTATTATTATACATCTTGTACTGTAGTAGTGGTACTATAGTAATAATAACTCTACTAGTTTTGCAGGTATAACTATTATATGAGGCTTGTTTTGATGTAAAAGGACAGGAAAGCATTGCAAAGTACACAAAGTTGATAGCACAGTCATGGTTGGTGTAGCTTTTTCACACTTTACAGCAACAATCTTCGTTCTGTTTTTCGTTTTTTGGGAGAGACTTTAGGTTCATAAATTCTCTGGTCCATTGCCAGTGGATCAGATTGTTCCAGAATGGTTTCACTTCTAACTTTGGGAGTGAGGTTTTTGTGCCTAAAAATATTGACTGAACTATATCGTATGAAATAGAAAGTTTTATCTGATGGTGGATTGCACATTTATTGTTTCTTTTCATCCATGTACCTATCACTGAAATAATTAAACTTGCTTGGAAATGTATCTCAGCTGTCTACTGTTTATGCTATCTTGGAACATCTCCAAAAAAGTAGAAATACCTTTATAGAAGAGTATCATGGTCAAAATAAAAGTTAATGTTCCATTCAGTATTTGGTCACGTGAAAATATCGAATTACTTCAAATATCCCTTCAAATGAAGGGATATGGGCAAAAATAAAATAAAATGAAAATCACAACAGCATTAGAACCAAACATCTAATGAAAATGAAACTGTACAGCAAAAATCTCTGTTGAGGAATAACGTGTAGTTATACGAGGTGTATGTTTTTGTGGAATAAGTACAAAATTCACTGAGAGAGAAATGCTGTTTAGGTAAAGCATATATGTGGCCTACAAATTTAGTACCTTGAAAATCTGCTCTAAAGTCTACTGTAAAGAGACAGCCCAGATTTTAGGAATAGACTTCAGACATGTAGACATTCATGTTTATACTGGCTAATTTTCCATTAGGAACAACTCATTTTGACATGAGCAGCCAGTTCAAACAACTGCAGTACTATACTGTGTGCATTTGTTTCTAGGTCAATGTCAGAACAGTGAACCTAGAGTATAGGTCAGCAATGCAAATATCAACGAGCGGACATTGGTTTGCACATGCGCAGTACGGAGATCGGCTACGTGAGGAGCGGAGCAACATCTTGCTGCTAAATCTCATCCGTTCGTGTCCCCCAAGCTAGTAGCAGCTGGCTTTCCCGCATCATGTTCAGAGCCGCCGTCCGACTCTCAGTCTCCGGTGTCCGGAGTTTAACCCGTACGCAACCCGGATGTCGAGGTATTTATTCATTCTGCTAACCTTTTTAGTATGATTCCTTGTTCGATACACGGTCAGGGAGAAGTCCGAGCGGAAATCAGTATCTCTGTCGGCACATTGCGGCGCCCAGCCTGGCTAACGCGTTAGCTAGCTAGCTAACAGTAGCTCAGCTAGCTAACTTACTACTGAATGCTTACTGCACACTTTAACATATCAGTTGGGAGTCAGTTGATAAAACGTAGTTCCGATTTGCCATCTTTTCACAACGCGGCTTTCACGACTGGGCCTTATCCTGAACATGTTACAGTATTCCTCTGAATTTGTCTGTGTCCTTGCCATGACCCACTTGGGAGGCTCAGTATCGGGCCCTGTGGCTGTGGTGCTAGTGCTAAACAGTTAGCTATGCTCCACTCACAGTTGCCACCTAGTTTTTTGACACTAGGGCAAAGTTGAGTACAGCAAATAACCGTCTTTTATCCCCGAGGAAGTAACAGTCACAGGTCTCGCGTTACTATTATGTTGACATGGTGGTCTGGCTAAAACTTTGCAAGCTAGCTAACGTGATCCTGTATTTACTGAAGTCGATCTGTATGTTGCTAATAGGCAAGCTAAACACAATGTTAAATAAAAGCTGGCTCAAATTTTAATTAGCTAATGAAGTACACTTCGCATCTTCAGGGTCATTTAATAAGTTAATCATGTCCCAAATGTCCTTATCTGAAGTTGACATGACCATTTGGGCTGTCAATGTGCATACAGGCTGGCAGGCAGGCAGGTAGGTCATTTGAGTGTATTGGAAAGGATCCAGCTGGAATATATTTCTAGACAGCAAGCAACCTTTCCCACTTCAGTGGCACACAGTCAAGGATAAGTGGTGAACACTAGATGCCACTATAGGTACTTTGATAATGACAAATTTACCACCCAGTAATTCTGTTTTAATTTCCCTTGTATAGCCGTTTTGGCCTCAAGATGTTACTCACATGGGAAGCAAGAGACTGATGAAGAGTTTGATGCCCGTTGGGTCACCTATTTCAACAAGCCAGACATTGACGCATGGGAACTGAGGAAAGGTATGTACAGTAAATGACAAGAAACGAAATTGCAGCACAGCAATATAGAGTGGCATAGTTAAATCACTTTCATCACAAAAGTAAAGTAAAAACATTTTGGAAATGAAAATATCACAGTGACAGATGTATCTCTGTCAAGTTGAAAACTCAATCCATCATTTCAAGCAATTGTTTGCATTGCAGGGTTCAGTGCAATGTAATGTTTTGCCACTTGCTCAGTAGGACAAAGATGAAAGTACTGCTTGTCGCTAGTATATTGTCATTGGTCCTGCATCCCAAAGTGAACATACTCTTTTTCATGAATGTAATTTATTACAATACATGGTCGTAGTATACAAGTGCAAGATGACTGAAAAATAATAAAAGGTAAATTACTATGATTAAAAAGTAAAGGCATAGTTTAACAGATCTGTAAAGTAACACTTATGGATGAGCCAAATAGCAAATAAAAGCTTTTCTGTGAATGTATTCAGCATTAATATAAAAGACAAAAACTAAAAAGAAAATGAATTAGGTTTACAGTCTTATGTTTTGGGAGTGGGGGGATGGAGGGGTACCATGCCCATGGACACATCCTTCTCAGTTGCTGGATCTCTGACTAACACTGAAATGGCATCCAGTCTGATGGATTAGAAAAAGCACAGCAGACAGGTAAACATAACAGGCATATTAGTAAATAGTAAAGTAAATAGTGAGCCATCAGGGGCCAATTGTTGTTATTATATTCTTATAAATGAACTATGCATTGTAACATTTGTAGGAAGTAATGCAAAGTACATCAAGTAGCATTTCTAATCAGCTTTTTGGCAAAACGGGCTTCTGTGTATAGATAATGATTTGTTCACCTATGTCAATTCCAACTACATTTATAATTTATGAAATATATAAGTAAACAAATATTTTCCTGATGAGAATAACAGCAGTTGTGTATGAAAGGAAAAAAGGCTGAAATGAAAATGGAGATATTTTTGTCTGACATTCAGTTGTTAAATCTTTCAGGAATGAACACATTGATCGGTTATGATCTGGTACCTGAACCAAAGATCCTTGAAGCAGCTCTGAGAGCCTGTCGGAGGTTAAACGACTTGGCAAGCGCCATCCGAATTTTGGAAGCTGTGAAGGTGAGAGACGACATGACTTGCCTAATAAGAGAAAAATTGTAATTGCGAGTCACCAGTTAGTGATGTTTCATGTACACCATTTGCTGTTTACTCAGGACAAAGCCGGCCCCCACAAAGAGATCTACCCATACCTGATTCAAGAGCTGCGGCCAACACTAGATGAGCTTGGGATCTCCACACCTGAAGAACTGGGCATCGACAAAGTATAGAGCAGTAGGTATTAAAATAGTCTAATCAGTAATAAACATTTCAGATCTGTCACAATATGTCATTCTAATGGACATTTTCTTTGTTTCATGTTTTTTTCTAGATCTGTAACAACGGTGGATTTCCCCAGGACACAGATCCCTTGTACTTAAATCTTTGCCTCGTATAATATGTGTGATATTTAATTTGGCCTTTATTAAGTTCTTGCGCTTGTAAAATATTGATGAACCTAATAAAGGAAAGTGTATCTTTAAGTGTCACTGAAGTATTTGGGGGCGTTTAAATTGCTTTAGAGCACAGTAGGTCACATGATGGTGCATGTTGTCCTAGTCGGTGTATCTAGGCTTTCTTGTGCAAGTCATGGTTTGCCACCAGGGAGCAGCATTTTGGCATGAATGTAAAAATCACATAACTGTACTCATTCTCATAACTTCATGACATCTTTTTTCATTTCAGGGAAATTTTCATGCTGGTAAAATAAACTTGTTGAAATGTCATGTGGTCTATAAGGTTATTATCTCAAGAACATGGGGAATATTGCGTGGAGGGACATTAAAAGTGGCAACCCAAATACAAAATTCATGCAAGTTTTCATGATCAAGGCCAGTCATAATGTGAATATGAAGCAGTTATCGTGGTCTGTTGTAAGTTTGAGTAGTGTCAGCAGTATCTTTTATTTCAGTATTTTTCCATGCTTATATGTAACTTCATGTGAGGGAAACGTTGAAAAGGAGTTGCGTTAATGATTTAGTACCACACTGGTCCCATTAAAATTGGAGGCTTTGTGCCCCAAAGGCTTCAGTAACATTCTGAGTGAAAATGGGTTTTGCTTTGATGATGGTGATCTGGTATCCAAACTACTTGTTTAAATCTTTGACCAGAACTGAATTAACCAAGAACATTGACCTTTGATGTCAGGAGAAATATTACTTGAACTTTAGGAATGGGACTATAAATCACAAGCTACAATTCTTGTCCTCACTTACTTTAGAGCAATGATGTCTCAGTTTTTACCATGCTTGACATAGCTTTTAATCAGATGTCCCTTTATTTTGGTATTCAACTGACTAAATGTTAACATTTTTGCCAGGGGCGTCTGGAAAAAAAAGATTTCAATCTCAGTGAGACCCCCTGAATGAGTGAGGAATAAATGAAAAAATGTGGCTGAAGTTAAACAGACTAAAGCTTACCGTGGTTTAACGGCTTCTGTATGTTTTTTCACTTTCCTGTCTGGTGAATTTTACTGGCACGCCTTAATTGGTATGCTTAAGATTGCAGTATTTATATTGAGGGGTGGGGGTCCTGTGGTTTCCAATGCCCAAGAAAATACCAGCATTATAACAAACAAGGCTGTTCAAAATACATGCACATTGGAGGTTTGCATGCCAGAATTGCAGCTGAAGTTGGTTTTGTAGCCAGCAACTTATCCAGTAAACGATTCACCACTACCAAATGCACACATACACTTAGTTCCACCCTGCCTGTATAGAAATAAAAGAATATAATTTGTGCCATTTGGGAAGTTTGCTCCATTCGATTCGATGATAACACTTGAATACATAAACCATGACCTCAGTCAGCCTCTGACCATTTGCCACTAACACATTTTGTCTGGCTGCTGAAAGTCATCCCAAAGCAGAGGTCAGACATTATAATCATGAACAGAGACTTCAATCTGTGATGCTATTAAGTTGATTTGATCCTGATTCTAAAGAAAAAAAAAAAGCAATTAATATAAACGGAGATTTACTATTATGCCATAACTTTGGTCAGATTCTATTTCCTGGCATTGGGGTACATTATACTGTGAAAGAAAGCTTATTCAGCAGGACAAAAGATCCTTTGAGGCCCGAGGTCAGATCCCCATAAAATACCCATGAAGCAGCATCAGAAAGTGCCTTTGATCACATAAGGGCTAAAATCTTGTTTTTCTTTGCTGTGTTTTGGGAAGAGAGTGGTTCATGGTAACTACTCACTGAATTCAAACAGGCTATAGAAATAACCGTAGAGGTGCCGAGTGGAATATCATACATATCCCAGTTTTAGAGTGGCTTTTCCTCTTTACAACCTACATCTATTGTGAAGTGGGTGTGTAGATCCCCAGGGTTGAAGGCAGTACTACATAAGAAAGCCCACTTTACGAGCTTACGCATGGGGCGGGCCTTTCATTCATCCAAGTTGGGGGTGTAGGCCACTCAGTCAGAGACAATCAAAGATGTTTGAGTTTCCATGCGCAGTGACCAGGGAGGTAAAGCGCAGGCATTATTACCCCTCCTCCAGCTCCGACCACTCTTACCTCCACACTACCGGGGGTTTAAATCACATTTGATCGGAGTAATCTCTTCCTTTAACAAAACTGGTCATGCAATGTGATTTGTTTTTCCTGGCAGAAAGACGGAAAAACTAGATAAGGCCGGTGGGTGATGATGGATTACTCAAAGGCGCAAATGGTGAGTGTCGATCGACTGTTTGGCAGCGCTGCCACTCGTGTTTGTTACAGTAACAAAAGCAAGTGGCGATTGATGCAGAAGTTAACATATGTAGGCTACTCGTACACGAAGAAGTTTAATTCATAAGTAAAGGGAAGTAAAGGGAATAGGTGAGGTTTTGACATTAACGTTAATATGAAATACAGGAGAAATCACGTTTACGTGTATCAGCTTTGCGGAAAGTAATTTGAGTTGAAACAAGATTTGCAAGATGGTTGCAATTTTATTATTCGCTATTTTAAGTGATATTTTCGTCAAATAGGCCCACCACAAATCTTGAGGAAAAATGTTTGTATCCTTTTGCACTTTTATTTCCAACTAAATTAATGAATATATCTCTTTATTTCAAGCTACCAGTCTTTGTTCCTCTTTGATTTAACTAAGGATGTGCATATTGTAGGCCTTGCCACCCTCTCCTTAATCATCAAGTTTCGTTTATATTTGAATAAGTATTTATTTGGAGCCACCAACTAATTTGTCTAACTTTGATTTACATACAATATGCCAGAAAACTGCAGTTTGGTAAAACTGTAGTGTAGTCTTCCTAAATTTAGAAGGCAATAATTACAGCTGAGGAGGAAATGCTGCAAGACATTAAAAAACTAATTATAATCTCTTCCATCCGTCCATGGCTAAATGCACAGTGAATAAAGATGTGATTTTAGTCTTTTCCCTTACAATCAATTCTGTTTCTGGTCCCTAGTCAAGCCTATCTGAGGAGGGAGGCTCAGGGGGAGCAGGGTGTTACCAGGCCAGCCCAGTTGGGGTGAAGTTGGGGGCTGTGATGGAGCAGCTGCAGAGGCAACAGGAGGCCAAGCTGGAGATGGACCGGCAAGAGAAGCACCTTCGTAAGGCCCAGCTCCTGTTTGCCAAGCACGCTGCTGCTGCAAGGGCTTCTGGCTCCAGACTGGACTCAGCTTTCTTTGGCCAAGGGGGAGAAGGGGAGACTGATCAAATGGCACAACAAACTGTGGACGGCGATCTGAGCAAAACAGGCCCACAGGCTGAGAATGAGGGGGGAGATGAAGGCTCAGATATAGATGATGATGACGGGCGGGAAGTTGTTGAGCCTGAGGAAAACAATGAGATGGAGGAGGAGGAGGAGGAGGAGAACAGGCCACCGCACCAGGTGAAGAAACCTCGACTCCAGGAGGATTCGGCCTGTGTGGCCCCTTTTTCTTTCCCTCCTTATTCCACAGCCCATTCGCCCATTGTCAAGCAGCTGGCCGCCTCTCTGCCTTCAACTGTAAAACAGGAGCCTGACGACAGGGACCGGCTGTCTCCTATGGGTCAACACGCCCTTACATCACCCAGTGAATTTGCTGATTGGGGCTACGATGAGCCATTTAAACAAGTAAGTTGGTTTTGATTTCTGTGTGGGGTGAGAAGGTTTTATTTTGTTTCTTTGCTTCATCAATTATAGTTGTTTGTAACATCTCTAACCCCTTTTGAATATGTTTTGGTAGTTAGGACTCCAAACTAAACTGAGCCAGGTGGGTGATCACTTCTTATTTACCCAAAGAAAAGGAACATAGGTAATTCTTCCCTTTCCTTTTGCGTGTGTGCGCCCCATCTCTCTTTCACTGTTGACATGTTCCTGCTGAGACTCTGACACACTGCTGCCTGCTCTGCCAAATACATTTTCTCAATTGTGGAGGAAGGAGCGTGTCTGTCTGGCAACACGCCCAAAATAAATGTTTATCTAACTAGCCAGGCCAGAGATCTCAACATCAGCTGGGATTCATGTCCCATATTTTTGGAAAATGGTTCTTGCTGCGGGCCAAGCTAACTGGTCTTGGCTGTGGTCCAACCCTAACTGTTCAGAGCAGCTGTTTTAGGCCTAACGTAGACAGGGTCAGAATGAGACCAGAGGATTAATAAAATGGCCTCAAACATATTTATTGACAGTGCACTGGCTTAAAGGGGTAAGCCGTTACCAGGTAGAGACTGTTTTATTTGAATTGCATTAGCCAGATCCTTTCTAAATATGTAAAATGACAGTATTAACTATTCAAAGTGAGTATTTACGAGCATGCCTTTCATTCAGTACATTCTACTACAAGTACTAGTAATAGAAACTCAAGTCTGCCTGTTGCCTCACAGATATTTTTTTTCCTTCCATATGGAGGCCGATCTGATTGGTTCAGCTGTGTGTGTCTCCCCTGCTCAGGCCCCACTTCAATACATTATGATTAAAGAGGTCTGTGGACAGAGGGAGAGCAGGGCTGGTGCGTCACAGCATACCAACAAGTATCCGGCACAGCACGAGTTTATAGTAGTTTCAGTGTTGTCTGCAGCAGAATGGGTTTTATAAGTTACCAATTCTGTGCACATCTCATTCAAGTCTAGTGGACATTTTCTTTTTTCTTTTTTTTTGGTCCATTATTACCATTTTTTGGTATTGTCCACATCAAATTGCTGGTTTTAGTGATAAATAAAACTTCATCTCTGTTCTCCATTGGGGGGGGGGGACTTGTCCCCATCCCCAGTTTAAAAAGTTTGGTGTCTGTTAGCTCATTTTAAACCTTTACAATCCCAGAACAAGACGCTGCTGGCAAAGCTGTCGCTCAGTGGATACCTTTGCATAATTTAGCTGTCGCTTGGCAACACTTATGGCAGCTTGATTCAGCTGCAAGTAATCAATATATTATACTGCTCCTGAAGTGAGTGTGGCAGTTTTCTTCGCCCAGTACACACAACCTGTGACACATTAAAAGTATTTCTCCTGCATTTTGATTAAAGAACAATCCTGAGCAGCGAGAGAAGAATTCCTGAGGGTCAGAAATGGTTTAAATTGTGATTCCATTTGCCTTTAAGCACCAGAAACATCTGAGATGGAATCTGAACCTTCATTTATCATCTGAAGAAATCGGTGTGGTCTTGGAGGACACAACAGATTAATGTGCTTGCTGTCATAATTTGTGACCTACTAATTTGTTTCATGTAGTCAGTTCAACTTTGGATTCTGTACTGTTCTCTAGGAAGGAGGCCAGTAGGAGCGATTGTATTTTGTGGATCTCTACTTTAAAATTCATGATTGTTTGTAGTATTTAATTTACTCCTGTCTATACATCAAAGTTTATGTGTTTTAACCAAAAAAAACAAAACAAAACTTGTGTTCACTTTTAGCATAGTTGAAAGTGTTGCCGTAGGAATATTGTGGAGCTTTTCAAGCTTTACGAAATGCTGTTCAACCTATATTAAAGCCAGACAGGGCATTATGTTTGGTTGCCACTTTGTTTATGCATCGCACCCTGTGCATAAAGTGCTATGATTGACCAACTTTTTTTTTTAATGTCAAACCAAGACCTTTTTAGATGGTTGAAAACAAAACTGCCTTTTGTGGTATGCATGTAAATATGGTCACGTTTTTATATGTAGCTTGAAATTGGGTCTTGCTAGTTAGTAGGCATATTTATGGTCTTTTACCTAATTGGATAAATAAGCATTTTTTGAGGAATTTGACATGCTGTACAAGCCTCACCACAGTCATTGTTCAAGCCTTGTGTGCAGTCTGACTGCAAACCCTTAAATCTTTAGCATGTGCTCTAGGCTGCTCTCATTCCCAACTCACAGCACAGCAAGAGGCCGGATAAATTATTTTAACTTGGACGGACACTAAAGACCCAATAATTTGATTTGGATTAAAAATTGGCCCCCCTGTGGTTACATTGAAGTATCATTAGAGATTCGTTTTCACTGGAGCTGTGCTGGAATAGCTGTACTGTTGTAATGGAGCTCATTATAAGAGGTCATTGTCATTTGTAGTAAATGGAAAGCATTGTAGCAAATAGTATTTTATCATGGGTATTAAATTCTTTTATAAATTCTTCAGTAGATATAAATTCTTTGCGTTGCACTTGCAGTTTGAACAAGCATAAACCTGCAGAGTTAGGAAACTTCAGAATTCTGTGCTACATTACTAATTATATTACTTTGATTAAACTGTCTGACAATATGTATTTAAATATCTGAAATAAAATATTTTTATTTAAAAAAGTATTTAAATAATTTGAACCACTTTTGAAAACTAAACAAAAGAAAAGACTTTCTGACCTACATACTGAATACTATCTGGATTCCCAGGGCTAGATGTGTGAAAGCTATGTGAGCAATTAACTGAAAGGTCTTTGTTAATAGATCCACAGTTGGTCTCACTTGCTCATCAATAAGGGGGGATGGGATTTATTTTCACTTGATGGCCAAAAGACTGGGATGTTTATCTACCTTCCCGTCAATAGGCCTGCTGCTGGGGGAGTACAAGTCCCTTTATTAGAAAGGCCAAGCTGAAGCCATTAGATGTGTCAACAACTCTGCCACCAGGGTGACTTCTTGGGGGGATGCTTTGTGTGCAAAGCTGCAGAGTGGATGTGTGGAATTATATACCCAGCACAGCTACAAACACAAGACGAAAAGTGTGTTTCTGGAAGAAAATCTTTGTTTTTACTAGCAGCCGTGACAATGTTATGAGCAGGCTGATTGCATGTAATCATTTCCAGTTTGAATGGTATTTGTAGTGTACACACGAAGAAAGTAATACATGGAATGAGAGCCAACTGTTTATTGGTTACACTGAATTTTATAGCTCTGAAATAGACTAAAATGATATCATGAGTCCCAGCGGATCTGATCAGGTTACTGTGCCAAACATTTAGTGGATGGAGTAATGTCTCTAGAGGGCAAAGTGATAAATGTACATACAAATAAAGAGGAAAAAATATGAGGGAAGTCAAAAAAAGACAATAAAAACTGACAGCATAATATTATGTAAGTACAAGCATGATCACTGAGGCAATTCAGAAAAACATGTTTCTGTCAAATACAGTAAAGCACACAATGTTGATGTCTAAAACACACATGTTACATGTTTTGATGTGCAACATGTCTGCGGCATGAAAATAGACACAAGTGCATGTGAGCAATGACCTGTTAAGTAATGTAAGAGCAAGTCTTTCCATGAGCAAACTAATAACAAATACTAAAGAGAAAAACAGTGTACTGCTCAGCAAACTCTGACTAGATCGACTATAATCATATAAGAAACTGTAAACGTCTTGGATAATATCATGAGAGATTATAAAAATTAAAGAAACATCCTATCATCAGATCAAATTTAAATGGAGACCATTCCTGAGATGTATACAGCTTCCTGCTACTCAACTTTGATTTTCATACTTACATTCTGTAGCTCTTAATATACGTTATGGGGACAATACTTCCCAGCAGGCTTTTCCACACTGTTGCACATGTACTAGCCACCCACTGCTCTTAGCTCACACTCTATAACTTTTGGCTGTCATATAGCATGTAAAGCGGGAGGTGAGGGAGACATAATGTGTCACATTGAACAGCACCTTTCATTAATCACCACAGACTAGCCTGAGAGTGTGACTCCTGCATGCTGTGCTCTAGCTTATAATGTACTTCTTTAATAATTAATGTTTCGGAGTGCGCTGTATAGAGCGCGTTCCATGTATTATTACTGTGGCAGGTTCGATCCCGACCCGCGTCCTTTGCTACATGTCATGCCTTCTATCTCTCCCGTCTTTCCTGTCTATCTTTGCTATCTGTCGAATTAAGCAGAAATGCCAAAAAAAACCTAATAATTAATGTTTTGGTATGGTTTGGCGTCCTTGGTAATACAAATCCTCATCAGAATAAACAGCAGCAGATGCCACCTGTCATTTCTATGACTGTAAACCCAATTTGTGACAGTTCAGAAGCCACCATTATGCATGTGTGTGTCAAAACATTATACATTACAGTTCTAACAATGCAATGAGATTACAAATCAAGACATGCACAAAATGTAAACGTCACGAAATATAAATACTTACAACAGTAATATCTATATATATAACTCTCCATCAGCCTGGTGGATTTGTAAAGTAGGCACATTAGGCCATATTTACCAAACACTTATCTACATATATAACATTAAAACATTCATCATAATTCATCAGGCAAACCCATAAGGGATGCTCTTTGTAGACTAAATATATAAAATGCTTTCCTCTGTAATCGTAGCTGTTCAATATTCCCCCCGTCAATGCGGTTGCTCCCCCTTTTCAACGCCATGGAAACGCAGCCTTTCATTAATCTCCCTTTACTGTGCCTGGGCTGACACAGGCACTCCCCTGAAAACAGATGTATAACTACTGTACACACACACCAAAGCAATACAAGCACCCATATGTTCACATTGCCTAGCTGCTCAACTCTGCTACAGGACAGTCTTGATAATGGTTTCAGTGCTGGGAAGACAACAGGTTTAGACACAGTAGACGGAGAGTACAAAGTCCAGAGTCCTTGAGTAAAACATGATAAATAATGTGAAGGTTTAAAAATAGGGGGAAAGGAAGGTAATATGGAAATGATAGCTCCCACAACATTTATTGGTGCAGTGTTTTGACCACTAAGGTCTTTGTCAGCTTTAAATAGGAACAATATCACATGGAGGACACAGTGTCCAAGTGTTTGTTTCATTTTAATATACATTCATAGCTTGAGGCCTGATATTGAACTGTTCCCATAGCTGGCAGTCAATGTGGAAACCAACAGAACATGACATTCGATGGATTTTTTTCATCAAAGTGCCCTAGAGTACCATAAGTACATGCATATTTAGTTTGGGTTATCAGTTGTAGCTAAACCTCTAAACTTGGCCGTGGCACTGCCATGTTTCTAAGCTATACTAGATCATATAAAGTAGACAAGGTGGATTGGGAGAATCTGGGAACTGAGCGTTTCTCTGTGGCTGTAATTACAGAGGGGAGGTACCATGTGGGCTGAGGAGAACGACGGAGGGAAAGCAAGAGCAGAACCGTCCAGAGACTTTGCCAAGGTCAGTGGATTTGGAAAATAATACGTTAACAAGAAAATGCCAGAAAAATGCCAGAAATTATTAGAGTGCAATAATTAGTGCAATGATTAGCTTATGATGGTTTTCGTCTTGCAGCTTTACGAACTGGATAATGACCCAAACCGGAAGGAGTTTCTCGACGAGTTGTTCATCTTTATGCAGAAACGAGGTAAAGATTCGGTTTTAGTGTCTTTTTATTAAAGTATTTCTGTATTCTGTTGAACATCAGATAAAATAGCTAGTGGTTATAAAGCACACCGGTCACAAAACTTCCTTCAGATTTTCAAGATGCTTATTATTTAATAAAAGAATAGAATTTTAGCAGCAGAAATTGGATTTAATGCTTGTTAACTGTAGGTAAATTGTAAGATGATCTTCCCACAGTCATCCCGGTCCCCACTGTACAGACCCTAATCCATACTGATTGGTGAGAAATGTGATGCAGTGGGTCCAAACCCACAGTCATAAAACAGAGTGGAGGATGACAGAGAAGTTCTTCAAAGAAAATTTTTGTGTTTACATTGTGTGTCCTTGTTCACAAGCACAATTTGCTTTGGAGTGTATAATTACTCTGTGATGAACCTTGTACAACTTTTTTTTTTTGAGAAATCCCTGGAAAATATTTAATACAGTGCATCATGTGGGCAGTACACATATTATAGAAAGTTTTGGGATTTTTTCCCCCCAAATACTCTATAATATTTCTGTATTTTCAAAAAAAAAAGAAGTTTTTTTTTTTTCATTTTTTTCTGGATTTTCCTGATTGGTTCATTGTTGACTAGAGGCAAATTTTCAGTCATTTACAGTTAATTGACTTCAAAGATAAATCTCCAGGTAGCAGATTTGGGTTTGAGGATTCAGTATATTGAGTACATTCATTTGATTAATTTTGACCATTTTCTTATGGATGCAGATTTTTATCTTGCCTTTATCACCACCACAGTCCCTTTTCTCAAACTGAGGTTATACTTTAAATGAATCCACTGCTTTTCATAGATTCAACAAAAATTTCAAATGTGTTTTGATACAAAAACACAACTTTTCCAGAAAGTTGAGTGAGTATACACAAAATCCAAATGGTTTGTAAAATGTTAACATATCAGTCAACACAAAAGAATAAAACTGGTCTCACAAAGTAGATTACTTTTGTAAATAACAGCTTACAGCAAGAGACCTTTATTATATTATTAACCTAATAATGTCTGACTTGTGCTTTAAATACACACTCCAGACTGTCTGCCATATTTGTTACTCCCTAGCTATTCTCAGACACTGTGTAACACACACAATTCTTATACACACATGCATAGCAGACTATAATAATTTGTCTACATCAGTTTCATAATCAGTATGTCTGTCAATGAACTACAAAATAATTTCACATAAAAGCCAGTACTGGCAAATCAACAGAAATTAAAACCAACTATTTTTCAGTCCACAAAGTTAAGTTTTCCAAGACCTAGGAAAAAAAAAGAAAAAAAGAGAGAGAAAGGGGGGAAAACTACAATCTGTGCAGATGTGTTTATTTTAGTTCAGATATAATATTCTGTCCTCACTGCTATTAATGTTATTCGAGAAATTGATTGTAACGGTTTATGGCATTTGATGCGTAAAAAGCTGCATTACATCCTTTAGTAATAGTCAGAATAGTCAGAATATATTATCTCATAATTTTTACATCCACATTTTTTTTTTACCATAAAACATGTTTCATAGCAGAAATGCATCTGAAATTTGCTCAAGCATTTATCACATGCCATTCATATTGTCTTTTAAACACTATGCTTTTCTCTAAAGCTAGAATGCTCATGTTGTCTGTGTCTAGTTATGTTGAATGTATAATCACCCTGATTTCTTCCAGATTTTCTAACATTTAAACAAAGCCCAGTGGGTTAAAAGTAGATGTGCAGACTGACCCTTATTAGCAATATTTGGGTGAAAGAGTTCATGGCGACTTTAAGTCTGTATATGTGCGTGTCTGTATGTGTTTGTATGTGTGTGTGTGTGTGTGTGTGTGTGTGTGTCATGCCATGTGTTCATCTAAAGTAAGAAGTAATCTTATTTCTACAGCAGCTTTTTTTTTCAGCCCCCTTCATTAATTGGCTTTATTCCAAAGCAGGATTGGAAGGGTTAGCTGTCAGTCCTGAGATTGGCAAACACGGCTGGCAATAACATCACCCCTCCCCCAGTTTTTAAAGTAATGCAATAACAGAGCGGTTGTGAGGATTTGTCCCCACCCCCGTCTATTTGAAATAAGCTTTATTATACAGGTCTATCCCCACAGATTACATGCTGTCACACTTTACCTAATCTTAACCTCTGGCCCTGGAGTGGGCAGGTTTATACAGTAAGCATGTCCTCCACTGCCTCCTTGTCCAGGTGCTTATTCAGTAGGTTATCTTTATTTTTTCATTTATTACAGGGAGCACGCTCTCAAAGAGCCTGCCAGCTCTTTGGGAGTAGAGGCCATTCTTGAAATCTTTATAATGCTGATATGTTTTGATTCTGGACCTAAAATTGATATGTAAAAACACATGCATTATTTAGAAACAAATGTTTTGCTGGCACAAAAAATACCCTTTATGTAAAAACATATTTAAAAATCAATACTTGAGCCTATGAAGATGCATTTTTGTTGGACTCCCATCTTAAAAAAAAGTAATGAATTAATTAATTTAGTTCTAATTAACTAAAATTCTATAATAATCAACATGGCTATCTTTGTTACATTTAGCCCATAGAACTTACTTTCCTCTTTATGCCTTTATGTTATAACAGGCCACACTTTATAAGTCTTAATATTTAGGTAAATCTGGTTCTACTCTAGTCCTGTTTTCAGTCTGTTAACATTTGACTGTTAACATTTTTTTTCCTCATTTCAGTTCACTGATATTTATTTGGTCTGGACACAGCCATGTAGGGATATTTTGCCATTTAACTGTTTATCCAAAGATCCAAAGAATTGTGATCCACAGATCGGCCGTCCATTGTTTATCAATACTTGTTTATGGACCATGGATTTTTATTGTAATTCCCCTTTTCCATGCAGTCTGCTCTGCTTTTAAGTGTAAATAAGATGAAGATGGATTTCCAGCTCTAAAATATCAAAATTATTTCTTTTTTTTTTTTTTTTGCATTTTTCCATTTGCTCAATCAGGAACTCCTGTGAACCGCATCCCCATCATGGCCAAACAGGTGCTGGACCTGTACAGGCTCTATAAGCTCGTGACAGAGAAGGGTGGTCTGGTGGAGGTTATTAACAAGAAGATATGGAGGGAGATCACCAAGGGCCTCAACCTCCCCACCTCCATCACCAGTGCAGCCTTCACCCTCCGTACCCAGTAGGTTTCTGTGTGCTTTGTAACCGAAGAGGTCAGCAGTTAGGAATGTATTCTCTTTCTATATATCTATATTAGATTTTTTTTTTTTTTTTAAAGGTTGTGGT
>OMKZ01018572.1:27764-48134 GCA_900302535.1 Neoniphon sammara | reverse complement strand
GGATTAACATTACAAAACCTACTGAGCTGTGCACAATTTTGGAGATCAATTATCAAGCAAAAACCAGTAACTGCTAACTACCATTAATGATTAACTAAACTTATTATATTAAGGAAATACTCCATAGATTTTTTTCATTTAATTTTTTTTAATTTTATGATTATTTTTATTTATTTTTATTTTTTTTATTACAGGCAAAAACAACATTTTCTGTGAGGCTATACATGCCAAAATCAAACACTTTTGATTCAACATGTAACTTAAATTAACACACATTAACATATACATATGTGAAAAAATGCATTTTTATGTAAATTTGATATTAATTAAGATAAATATCAAGTTTATGCCAGATCAAATAATATATTGAAACTGATATTCATCTTGTTCTGTATCCAGTGACAGCAAGCTTTTGATGAAACAACTTGTAGTTTTTGAGATACAGCCATTTCTATATCAGGTGTTTTCATACTATTTTTAGTATTTAGTCTCAAAGAGTCTCTCATTTTATCAGTTCTATGAAAAACTTTGTAAATAATGGTAGCCAGAGAGCCCCTGTGACTAACTACTACAAATGATAGGCTATGTTAAAAAAAACTGTCCCAGTGACTGATTTTAGAAATACTCAGCTCAGCTGGGACTTTAAGTGCTGTGAACAAAATTTTAAATTTCCACTATGGACATTAATTGTTTAATGAGAGTGAGAAAATGGATAGAGCACCATTCAGTCTCTCTGCCAGTGAATACTGACAGAAAAAAATCACTCATCAAAAGTTCATTTGTTTATATAAATAAGACACATTTCATCATTCAGTTGATATGTGAGTAACATGAAGTACACACCAATGTTTCACAAACTCTCATGTATATCTATAAATGCAGAATTCTTGACAGCTAAATTTAAAAGCTCCTGTTGGCTGTAAAATTATATGAATGTAAAAGTGATGTGCATAACCATATCAATGCTATTGTCTGAAATAAAATGGTTCAAATAGTAGTTTTTTTCATCACTCAGTGTACTTTTCTCTGAATAATGTTAGATTGACCTGACTGCAAAAACACCACTGATCCTTCTTATGGTTTCAAAAGCATCAACCAAACATCCTTTGTTATTGGAAGACTAATGTGAATGTTAGTCCTAAATGCACCTTCTGAATTTCTGAAGTTTTCAGGAAGTTCCTAATTTCTTCACACCCTCCTCCTGGTCTTCATCGGGACAGTAGATATCTACAAGCCTAACCTGGAATATTCCATCTGGATAGAGGGAGGGCATCGTCTCATGCAGGTCACCCTCAGTTGCAGACAGTGACAGATTTGGCATCTCATCACCTGAAGACCTCTCTGAAACTGTGTCTGTGGGCAGTTGTGGCACAGACGAATGAAAGCCCTGGATCAGTTGCAGGGATCTTAGCTTGCCTAAATCGAAAGAAAAAAACAAGTGGAACATGATTATGGTCTACCTAGATGACGCTGTGTTACATGGACAAATCCTTTTTCTACCAAAATCCTTTTTCTCCCAAAAAAAGGATTCAAAGCATTTCTACACATGCAAGAGATGGAAGGCTCAGGTAGATAAAGAAGGCGGATGAATTCAGACCAGGGACTTATCCACTCAGTGCATTCTGCCAAGAAAAAGTAGTTTCTTATTTTATTTAATAATGCGTTCCACATCAGTTAGTCCAGTTATGCATGGCTCTTTGTGGACATGTCCCTGTTTGAAATGAAGTTATGAATAGTGTTGTCTTCACACAGATTACTCCCAAAGGGTCAATACTGTGAATTCCCCCACGGCACAGATAACAGCACACATCTCTACGTTGCTGATTACACTGATTCACACACAACTTCACCTTGCCGGAGACTCTCATTTTTTTCCTTCAGACTGCTGATTTCCACACTTAAACCTGACATCTGGCAGAGGAGACAATGACTTCTTTTTAGGTCTTACTTCATCTGTTATCACAGGGAATGTACAGTTTTTAGCATGTTAAATTCGCAACTTCATAAGACCTTTATAGTGCCAGTTCCTGACATTAAAAAGGTCATTAAAAACTGGCATTTCATACTTGAAGGCTATATTTATCAGTATTTAATACCTTCTCAAGCCCTTCAATGCGTGACATGTAAGACTTTTTAAGGACTTTGAGACAATCTGTATCATATTTTGATTGGATGCTGCTGATATGTCTACTTATAATGTGCTTTGTATTGCCATACTGTGGTAATGAGTCTTTAATACAAGGCAGTTATACACTGTACCTTGCCTTCCCTCTTGTGGTTGAGTCAGATGTGCTGCAGCCATGCTTTTGAGTGGGTCACCCCTCATCTTCAAATCCGATTATTTGCAGAGTAGAAAGAGTCATATGTGAGATTATAGCCGTGCCGTGTTTCACATAGAATTGATGTGGTCATGCAGCCACTGGGACACCCCTCCCCATGTGCGCTTTTTGATTAAGACAAGCTGGGATTAATGCTGTCTGCACATATGTGTGTGTATGTGCGTGAAACACAATCCTAATGAATGCCTTGGGAGCCTCTGTTAATTTCAGGGAATAATCTGAGTGTTCTACACATATACCATTAATGATATTAATTTCTAGAGGTGCAGATGCTAATTTATCTTTTAGTAGACATCCTGGCATGCAGTCATCCAAATAAGGAGTTTTTGTCGAATGATGTGGTGGCTGATGGCTGAGTAATTACACTCCAGGCATTAAGCTGACGTTCTTATCAAGATGAATTGCAACAAGAACGCTAATGGACATGCTGGCTTTTTTTAGATACTGTATATGTGGCCTTTCTACCACCCATTTTAATGGAAGTATTGCCGACCTGTTGGCTCTGGTTGTGGAGCTCCTCCTTGTTGTGTGCCACTTGTTGCAGTTCTTCCTCGTCCCCTCCTGGCTGATCAGCATCCTCCTCCTCCTCCTCCTCCTCACACACTGGCATCAAACCCGCCCCCTGCTGCCAGTTCCTTCTTGCCGTTCCTACCAGCTCCTGCTGTCGACGCCTCTGGCTGTGCAGCGTGTCCAGCGCATTCTGAGTGAGAGTGAAAAACAGCATGGGCACTTACAGTATATGTCTATGTAGCATATTCTATTGCAGGGGTTTTGACAGCTTTTCATGTCCCAGACCCTCACGTTGACTTTCATAAAGCTGCAGTTAAATATTAAATTGTTTAGATGTCCTACTCAAGCATTGACAAATAGATTCAAGATTAAAACAGTGTTAAAATAATCACTCATACAACATTTTTGCATGGTAACACTTTCTAGTGAATTGAATTATAGTGGTGAAATTACTATTCCTGATTTTGCTGAGGACTCCCTGGAAGCCCCTCGAGAGCCCCTGTTGGTGTCTGGCTCCCACTTTGAAAACTATTGTTTTATTGCACAGCTTCCAGTGTTTGTTGGTCATGACCCTCATATTTTCTAGTTTTGATTTACCTAAAACAAAACACAAAGCTTCTTACCTTGATAACTTTAGATTTAGGGGCCCAGTCTTGCAGCGAGGAGGCTCCAGTCTGAGCTGCTGCTGATCTGTCATCGGCCTTTCCTAAGTCCTTTCCTCCTCCTTCTCGCTCCTTAAACAGGCTCTTTAACTGCAAATGTGGTAACATATATCCCATTTATGAGGGCTGTATCTTTCCATTTATAACAGATAAATCCACTTTACTTATTTTGCTATATACCTGCTCAGTGATCATCCTCCTCTGTTTGTCCTGCTCTAGATTAACTAGACAGACAGTTTTATCTTTCTTGCCTTCAGGAGATGAATTTTCATCTTTAGCCTGTAGACAAGGAAAGCGATCATTTATTATATTCACCACTAAAGGAGGCCATGTTTAGAAGTGCTCTTTCTGTGAGGTTTATTGTCTTTACCAGGTAAAGCTGCCTTAGTGTTTGCAGCCTCTCAACTGCCAGGTTTTTCTCCTGCTGCAGCTGTTGGGCGCTCCTCCTGCTCTCTAAGACCACAGAGAAGGAGCATTTTCAGAGCTCAGCTGCTGAACACAAGCAATACATCATCCTGAGTCGCTTTTCTCAAAGCAAGCTCCTACCTTCTAGCTGGGCCCTCAGTGAGTCAGTCATCAAAACATCTGCTTGGCCCCCATCATCTTGGCTGATGTCTCCAGAGGCCTTTCCCTTTAAGTTCACTAGCTGCACCATGATGAGAGGCAGAGAATAAATCCAGATGAGATAATGCTGTTGGATAGTTCTCTTCTCAATAGAGAAAATTCACAGATGGGTAAAAGCCGATTAATCTATTTGACTCAGATAAATGAGATTGTGAGTATAGATTGTAGCTACTGTACCTTCAGTTCCAGTGCAGAGATCTTGACTTGCGCCTCAGTTTTTTCTGCCTCTCTCAGCCTTTCCAGACTCTCCAAAGCACACTCCCTATCAAAGTGAAGATGAAAACCTATTACATACTGCATTCCCTATTTTTGAAATAATTATTGATACATTCATCTCCATTTCTCACTTGGTCACTTTACATCCTGATTTATCATGCTATAAATGAAGGAAACATACTTCAGCTTCAGCTCCTTCTCTCTCTGAGCCAGTTGCTGCTCCAGCCTTTGAACCTCGCTGCTTTGCAAACACACCTATTAATGATGACATTTGTAACATACATGGATGTTATTTCACTCTACATGATTACATCAAAAATAAATCAATGCATGACTTCTATTTACACTTTTTCTTTCCGCTGTTTGACAAAATAAGGAAATCTGTGACAAGTGTGATATAAAGGTGGGATGTAAGTCTAACCATTTAATTTTCTTAAGTATGACACTACATGGTGTACTAAAGGTATAGCAGTAACTGGAAATAATACTACATACATACCATAGAAAAGAACGATTCCCAATCACTATTCACAATTAGTAATGAACAGCCCAAGACCATGAGTTAAATTTAAGGTGCGATCATTTATCAAAAATGTTGGAATTTCGGTGTGCTAGCTATTTAATTTTCTTAGGCACAGGGCCAGCGCTGGTAACAACTCAAATGGACCAATCAGTTGCTTATGAAATGTTTCCAGCTCAGGGGAAGAGGAGCTTGTATATCTTATTGCTACCTGGGATGGACTGGTTTGGATGCTACTGGAGTCTGAGGGTGGCAGCCATAATACAGAGGATTCTGTGGATGTCTGCAGTGGTATGCTGAGTCTGAACAGAGAGAGAGCAGGAAGAAGATGCAGAAAGAAAGAAGACCAAGTTTCATTTTTTTTTCATTTGCTGAAAACCCATTTAAAAACCTCATCAAATGACACTCACTCTGTCAGTGTCTCTGTGTCTTGAATCTGCACGGCTTCACCACCTGCAAATGCACACACGGAAGAGTGTTGCAAGAGTTTAACGCCCCCTTGTGTTGAGTGATAAAAAGAACAGCTACGCTCCCACATAAGATCCCTACAACATCAGCTATTATATGTTGTAAAGAATCTTCCACAGATTGCTGAGACTGAAAAGAAGCCTGAAAAGGAGTGCATTTACCTTTGTTTTCCCCCTTATATCTGTGAAGCAGTGCCTGACTCCTGCTCCTTTCCAGCTCAAGTTCTTGTTTACATGCACCAAGCTCAACCCTTAACAGTGAGTCAGAGTCCTTCTGGATGAAAGGTGTATGGTTATATCACTCACATAAATCTACCACTTCCTCAACTATTTAGATCTCTGTACTCCAATGATGAGGCAATTGTCCAAGAATTAGGTTTCAGAGATACACTACCTTGGTTCTGTTCAGCGCTGTCTCCATATTAATTTTGTGCTGCAGCAGACTCTTGATTTCTTCTCTGAGGAGGAAAAGATGTACCATCAAAAAAATTCATTGTTTGTGTTTTGGACAGTAACATATTGGTTTATAATACATATAATATATATCCACTGACTTGTCTTCATGCCTCTCTATCTTAAGTTTTTCAACCTCCATTGCCAGTTGTGCAGCTTCTTCTTGGAGCTGAAAGCAACAGATTTAGATGCATCTTGGAGACATAATAAATGCACAAAGTAAATATTCAAGTGGATAGTAAATAGACCTTATTTCTGGGGTCCTTCTTCTTGAGCTCCTCTAGCTCTGCCTGTGTAGTGTTCAGGGTCAAAGCCACGTCTTGCCATTTCTCATTCCAGTGTGAGGCCACAGCTCTTAATTCCTCTATGGTCTGGACTCTCTCGGCTCCTAGTTTCTGATACTCCTCTGCCTGTAGGTGCAGCTTCTCCTCCTTCTCAAGGATCTCAGACTCCAAACACAGACAATGATCCTGCAGTTTGTGGTTTTCCAATTCAAGAGCATCCCAAGAGTCCCTGAGTAAAGAGGTGGAGGATTTCATCTTCATCATAAGGAGGCTAATTCTGTTACTTTTCACATGGTTCACAATAAGATAATGAGCTCGTCTTTAGTATATGATGAAGAATGCTTGGTCACTATCTCACCTGAGTTGACAGTACTTTTCCCTCATCTCTATTATGTCTGCTTGTCCACTTTCATTCACTCTGCCAAGCAGTTCCTCTTTTTCTCCAATCAGCTGTTTGCGTTCTGCCTCCACATCTGTGACCTGATCGGTGTCGGTAACCTTCTTCACTGTTAGCTCATGTAGCTGAGACTGGGAGATCTCTAGTTCCTGCTTGACCACTTCAAGCTCACATGTGAGCTTTTTATTTGCCTGGTGTAAAGACAAATCAGGGTTAATTTGTAACAAAGCATGCAGTGACGAGAGATTATCTATCTCAGCAAGCAGAAAGAATTAAATTTAACAAAGGGGCCCCAATGGGAAGTCCATTCAAAGATTCCCACCTCTCTGGCAGACATCAGTTCTGCCTTCATCAGGAGAGTCTCCTGGTCCTGTTTGTTGTTCTGGGATTTAGCCTCAGCCAGCTGTTCGTGAAGCTCGCACACTTGGTCTGTGAAGCCCTCTGTACCTCTCTGGGCCTTCTCCAGCTGCAGCTGCAGGCTCTGGGCTCTCTGCTGCACTTCTGAATTCTCCTATAGAAGATACATGCACAAGAGCTTGGGCACATTCTCAGAGTATGAAATGCTGCCTTTAGATATATATTAGTTATAAAAGACCAAACTCTTCTCAAGTTGCTTTACACTATATGATACCTGAATCAGGCGATCCTTGTCTGACAGAGCCACAGACAATTTAGCCTTGAGGTCTTTTATATTGTCCTCCAGCTTAAGCACTTGAGTGGACAAGACAGCCTTTTCCTGGGCAGAATTAGGAAGACATTTTTATAGGTGAAAATGTGCACTTTATAACAAGCCAGTGATATAATAAGTGTGAATAATTTATTATCATCATACGGGATGATGTGATATTGAACCAGGGACGTGCCACTGACCAGGCAGGCTTGACTGAGCTTGCTGTTAGCCTCACTTAGCTGTTTCTGCACCTCAGTGTGGTTCTGCATCGTGTGGCTAAGCCTCTGATTCATCTGCTCCATCTGACTCAGCAGCGCCCTCTGTGCCTAGGTGCACAGTAACAGAAGAGGAGGTGGCAAACAAATAAATTAATAATCTAAAAATCTAAATATGGAGTTTAATGAAAATTCTAACTTGATATTGCATATGAAAAAAATCAACATTGGACTTTGAAATTCCCCTTTAATATTATTAAACAGACCTCTCTTGCAGTCTGGAGTTGCTGGAGGGCCTGACTTCTCTCTTCATCGTGTGTGTTTGCTCTTGCTTCAGCCTTGCCCAGCTCCCTCTCAGCCTTGAGCTTTTCCTGAATGAAAACCATGTACAATAACAGCTATATGTGGCAGCAAAACAGAGAAATAATTTTGTTAAAATTCACATGCTAAATGGCAAAGGTTACCAGATAGTATATATATGTATTTATCTGTACACACCTGTCTGTAAAAGTCCTCTTGAGTTACAGGTAATGTCCTGCTAAATGGGTGAGAAGGTTTTTCACCTGAACCATGCTGGACCATGCTTCCTCTCTCCAAAGTTGACCTCATTTTCAACAAGTCCATCTCCAACTGTAGGACCCTTTGGAGTGAATTTCACAACAAATCCTTATTATTCTTTATTACATTGATTATCAGCTGCCTTTAACAAAAGCCACTGAATATTTATTCCCACATCTTTTGCTATTGTTTCCACGTACTTACTTTTCATGAAGCTCTCCACGCTGTCGGCTCTCCTCAAATCGGGTTAATTCAGCTGCCTCCTTCTCCTGCTCAAGAGCACTCACTGCTTCTGCCAGCTGCTGTGGAGCAGATCAGTGAGGGGTGAGAGGGATACTCTATCCATCAAAACACAACACTGTCTGAAGCAGGAGAATTGTAAAATAACCCCTCTCACCAAAACAGCCAAAAGGAGAAATGGAGAAGAAAGGCAATACAGCAGAAAAAGAGATCTAGTATATTGTACACTTAATAGATTTATTTTCATTTACATTTAATTCATGCTTTCTGTTCGCTACATTTTTTCCTGTTACCTTATGTTTCATGTCCAGCAGCTGTGCAGCGGTAATGCTGTGGTCCAGCTTTGCGTCTTTGGTTCTCACCAGGTCAGTCTGGCTGTCGAGACGCTCATGAGCCTCCCGCAGCATCTGCACCAGCTCTGCTCGCCTAACGCTACTTTCTTCCAGCGCAGTCCGCAATTCAGCTGCTGGGGATGGATTAAATGATCGTGGAGCACCCTCGGGTGCCAGACGGGACATTGATTGCCATCGCCTCATATCTGGTTCATTCTGTCTGAAGTTACCACTGCTGCCAGATATGCTGGAACACATACATTTGAATATTAAAACTATTAAAAACAAGAGAACATTTCTGTGTACTGTCCATATAAAGCTGGAAAAACTATATAAATCTCCCCTTACCTAGTCTTGACTTTGGACAGAAAGCCTGATCCAGAAACACTTGCCATGCCACTCCATGCTGAGGACTAAGAAAGAAAGACACAAATAGTATACTCTATTATACTCTATTATGTAAATAGTATACTATATATTATAGGAGGTGATTCAAACAACAAAGCTGAGCCAGTTCTTACCTGAGATGTAAAGCGAGATCTTGTGTCCCACATGTTGAGATCTGTAAGGGAAAGTGGACTTGTCGGTCTGAATGAGTGTCCACAGGTCTTGGAAAGTCTGTCTGAATACCAGTCATCGTTATTCTTTGTAGGGGAGAGGCTGCAATCTTCATCTTTCCACATGTCTGTCCGAGTGCAAGGAGGGACGGGGATAGATCTTCACACAAAAGTGTCAGTTCCAAGCGTGAGGATACTCTTAGGTCATGTGTGTTAAAATTTCCAGTATTGGTTTGGTGGTCAGAAAGTAGGTTTAACAATGCACGACTCTAACACTGTGTGCACAACATACAAAAACGAATGTCTCTGTAAACATATTCTATACTAGTTTGCTCTTATGCATATCTACATATAAGTAGGCATGATGAAAAAAAGTCATGTCACTGTATTGTTCTGTGATGATTCATAAAATGGCAGTAAAATATGTTTATAAAAAATGTATCATAGCTAAGGCAGAAAAGAAAAGCAAGAACATGTATTGATAAAACCTTTTAGATTTAACAGCTATAACTGTAGTATTGACTGTCTCTCACTGTACCTTGTTGCAGATGCCCTCTCCTGTCCCTGGACAATGCTCATTTGCTCTGCTTTAAAACCCCTCAGCAGCTTTGATTGCAAGCTGTGGAGTGTGCATGGTATCCATGGTAACCTATACACAGGAGCAGCTGGGTGGGTGTGCCATAGTCCAACACTGCTTAGATAGTCTCCACATGAGCTCACCTGCTCAATCTGCTGGCCACTTTTGACATGAGTTGTTAAAAACATTTCTCTCTCTAATCAAACAATTAATTATTGCAGGGTATGGCTAACGACTTATTAGGATTTGCAATTAAGATAGACTTCAAGCTGGGTACAAAGGAAATATTAAATATAAACACATTTTTCATACACGTTATTTATTTTAGCATCAGAGATTATGAATGACTGAATGAATTGTCAAAAATTATTATAAGCATGCTAATTCCCTTCAGCTTAGTGTGAAATATTGCAAGCTCCTGACCAGATCTAAATAGAGCCCAGTCAGACAATTGCTCCAACACCTTTCAAAACATTGCTTGCACTTGTAGGAGGTTCACTGATTCCACTCTTACAACTCAAACAGGTATTCATAAGCCCTACAAATGATTCATACATTAAGTTTCCATCAAAAACAAAACAAAACAAAAAAACAACAACCAAAACTCGCCTCGTCCAAATTACATAATTTCTCTGATTTCACTGATGTCCATAAAAACTAGAATAGAAATAGAAATATTTAAACAAACAAAACTTTTCGGGTCCAAATCACATAATTCCTCTGTCTTCACTGGTGTCCGCTTACGTAAAATATGACTGTCGCTTGCAGGTACTTCTTTCATTTGATCACATTCTTGCTCTTGGATCCCACCAGAGTTCTGGGCAAGATACGCCTACTGGCACTGTGATTGGCCAAAAAAAATATTGGCCTGATGCTCATTCGCTTAAGCAGGCTTGACATAGCCTTAACCCAATCAGAGCCCTAATCTTAACCAAGTGGGCGTGTCTTGCCCAGAACTCCAGTGGGATTTTTTTTGCGCTTGCTTGCTGTGAGCTCTTATTTCGGAGCATGCATTACCATTTCCTCCCGTCGGAAGTAGAAAACCAGAAGCCAGCGGCAGCAGCAGCATTTGACGACGTACAAAGCTAAGCAGCTAACAGTTTAAGACGCAACAGTTTTCACTGTGGCATTGAACTTGTGACTTTATCTATCATTAGTGCTATTGGGGAAAAGAGTCTACATCGCAAGGTACGACGCTTAGATCTTCTATCAAAAATACCGTGTTTTGCCTCATAAAATTAGACAGAGGATAACAGGCCAAAGCTAACGTTAGTTAGCTTAACTGTTAGCTAACATCGACCAGTTAGCTTTAGCAATGTCCACATTGTTGTGAAGATTAGGTTATATGTTTAATGAATAGCCAAGTCGTTGAAATTGTAGCACAATGAAGCAATAATCTGGCTTTCTGATGATTTTTATGTTCTTTAATGTGTAGGCGAGATGGCTGCAGATTGGTTGGGTAGTTTGGTGTCAATAAATTGTGGGGCAACACTGGGGGTCTATCAAGGAGAGGTCTCATCTGTTGACCAGTCCAGCCAGACCATCTCCCTCAGGCAGCCCTTCCATAATGGTGTCAAATGCCCCGTTCCCGAGGTCACTTTCAGGTAAAGTTCAGTGTCAACGCATTTACCTCCTATCTATGTTTTTGAGACTTCCTGATTGCCTGTGTCGGTCTCTGTGACTGAAAAGGAATTAATTGTTATTCTGCAGTGCCATGGACATTAAGGAACTTAAGATTTTGGACATTCGGAATGGCAGTGCTGGGAACACCTCTTCTGCATCTATGAAGGTAAGCAGTGCTCCAGTTGCAGTCCCAAGGATGGACCCCAGGTCTCAGGAGAAACTCAACTCTCCACAGCACTGCTCTAAAAGTTATGGAGAACGTCATCTGGACATACCTGGTCAGCCGAAGGGATTTCGTCGAAGACACAACTCCTGTAAGTGCCAGGACAGTTTAGTACAGCTGATTCATCTATATTGACTGTTGTTATATTTGCTGATTATTGTTATAAAGACCCTTACTATGTTTTCTTGTCTCATCAGGGTCATCTAGTAGTCGAGGGGCAAACCAGGTCACTCCTAAGAAAAACGGGGTGAAGAATGGTGGTAGCCAGATGAAGCACAGAGATGATGAATGTTTTGGGGATGGCGTGGATGATGAGCTGGATACAGACTTTGATTTTGAAGGAAACCTGGCTCTATTTGATAAAGCAGCAGTTTTCTCAGAGATTGACACATCAGAGCGCCGTGGTAATGGTGCAAGGTCACGTGGTACCCCACAAGAGCAGACACCCTCACGTTATCGTCACGATGAAAACATTCTGGAAGCCAAACCCATTGTGTACAGACAAATTACTGTACCACAGCCTGGGGCCAAAGAATACTGCACTGGTAAGTGTTTCCCATGACCAGCTCATGAATGAAATAGTACTTTGGACAGATGAACTGAAATAATATGTTACATTCCCTTTTCTATCATTCATTCCATACAGACTCCGGGCTTGTTGTACCCAGTATATCCTATGAGCTACACAAACGTCTGTTATCAGTCGCAGAGCGGCATGGCCTCTCACTGGAGCGGAGACTAGAGATGACAGGGGTATGTGCCAGTCAGATGGCACTGATGCTGCTGGGTGGCCCCAACAGGTAAGCGTGTAGCCATGGTTTCTTTGCACAGCACAAATCACCACATAGTAACAGAAACAGAGGCTGAAATTAATTTTCTAGCTTTTTTGCGTGAAACTTACTCTCTTGTGTACACAATGCATCAAGTTCAAGTGTATATGTAGTCCTTAATCACTGATCATGTTTACAGTCTCAAAAGGGCTTTACACGCCCACCCAGAGTTTATAGAAAACAAAATGGCACCACTGGCCTGAAACCTCACCCACTCAACCTCCGAAAAATTGCCAAAAGGGGGAATGAGAGTGCAATTATCAGTTCAAATCCAGTAAATTTAAATCAGATGAACTCAAATCTAACCTATCTAAACAAATTATGGAAAATAGAAGAACAAACATATCAAAAAAGCTAATAAAGCATAAAGCAAAAGTCTGTAATATATGATTAAGTGCAGCAGAATTCAGATTTCTGAGATAACATTTTATTTTGTTTACTTATGGTCACAGACAGTGTACGGTAAATGAATGAAAACGTATGGTGGCTAGCAAGGACTAAATTTAAGAACAAGCAAAGACTGTATCAGAGGCATTGTGGCTCATGACCCTTAGGGTGAATTTTACTGGCTTTTGGTGATTGATGGTTTTCTGGGCAGGAAATAAATTAAAGGTATATGTACTTATCATGTTCCTTTCAGACTGACCCCTAAAAATGTACACCAGCGTCCCACAGTGGCCCTCCTGTGCGGACCTCATGTTCAGGGGGCTCAAGGTATCAGTTGCGGTCGTCACTTGGCCAATCACGAAGTGGAGGTCATTCTGTTCCTGCCAAATTTTGTCAAGATGCTTGATTCAGTCACCAGTGAGCTCGCACTTTTCAGCAAGACGGGGGGCAAACAGGTGTCAAGTATCAAAGGTGGGCATATTTGGAAATGTTGTTTTGAAGTCTTGGATAATGGTAGCTGTGATTCTGACTTCCTCTTTTGCACAGGGCTTAGATTATGCAATTTTGATTTGTCAGCTAATACTTAAAGATGAAGTCAATTATTCTCTCTCTCTCTCTCTCTCTCTCTACAGACCTTCCAGATACCCCGGTTGACCTAATCATTAACTGCCTGGACTGCCATGAGAACACATTCCTGATGGATCAGCCGTGGTACAGAGCAGCTGCAGACTGGGCAAACCAGAATCGAGCACCAGTGCTCAGCATAGACCCTCCTGTGAGCGGACAAGGGCAGGCAGTGGAGGCCAAGTGGTCCCTCTCACTCTGCCTGCCCCTCCCCCTGGCTGAGGGGGCCGGCAGGGTTTACCTCTGCGACATCGGGGTTCCTCGCCAGGTGTTCCAGGAAGTGGGGATCAAATACCATTCTCCTTTCGGGTGCAAATTTGTCATCCCCTTGCACTCTGCGTAGTGGGACTGATGGTCAACAAGACAAATTGAATTTTTCACCATCCTTAACCATCTGGGTTTGGGGGCCTTATACTTCAGAGCTTCAAGTGTTTTACCGCTCACCCATTTTATTCCTAAAGCAGCTGCATGAGTACGGGACTTTTCCCTCATACTTCAGGACCACTGTTTGTTACATCATTTTTACAAGGACTAAGTGTATATGGATGGAATGAAAGAGCATTCAGTTCTGGATTTTTATTGATTGACAGATGTCTTGTTTTGACCATGCTTTAAATTTCTCATTAACAGGCTGTAATAATTATGTAGGTACCGTTGTATTTACATGACATTACGCGATAGTTTAGGAGATGGATAATTGACAGATGAAATTAGATCAAAATTGTAGAGAAATAATACAGCACAGTGTTCACTGCATAAAATGGAATAAGAATTGTTCTGACTTGAACTTGCAAGGACAAGCTCTGAGTCTTACATTATGTAATTTCAATGCAGTCTGTGGAATGAACAATCAGTGAAAAACACCATGTAATACATGGTAATACAATGTTACCACATTAATCTGGGTTTGAACACAGAAGTGCAGCTTAGGTTTGTTATCTGTGCTTCTTATATGATGGCTTTACTTATGTCCTGCCATACTTTACAGCACTCAGTTGTTGTCTGACATTTTTTGGAGGCATAGCTATAATTTTTTGTGAAATTGTGATGTTCACCAGGAATTCCATTCTTTATATCTCATGTAAACATGGGATATTTGGCTTTTATATAAATAATACCATGATTACAAACTAAACCAATGTTGTATGGGGCAGCTAAGGGAGAGATAGCACCTCTCCAGATATGATAAGTTTTGTTTTTTCATGGTGAATTAGACTGAGGACAGAGGCTCCATTTAGATGACAAATACTGCAAAACTTCTTACATCTAGCCTTTTATTAATGATGTAAAAGAAAAGCTTATTAACGAAATATTGGTACAGAGGTATCAGTTAAGTTTGAATCCAGGTGGAATGACAATTTCATGATAAACCTCGTAGGTTAGAGGGACAACTGCCTTTTTAGTGAGTGTTGTATGAGCTTATAATTGATGAATCAACAACTAGCATTTTCCAAAGGATAAATGCTCTTGTATATATGACTCTAATGCGTGTGAGTCTTGATCTACATCTAACAAAAGATTTAAGACAACTTACTGCACTGAGAAGTATCCTCTTCTTTGAACAAATTTGACTGGGTCTTTGTGATGAGAAATGATCTTTTGTTGGATTTTCAGTTTTCTTTTAATAAACATACATAGGGTTTATTACTGCAAGCATACATATCCCATATTATGGGGAATGTCTGCTAATGAATGTGACCGTGACTAGTAACACCGTTAATCTAAGCTAGTGATAAGTGAGGAGCTCATTATTTTGTGCAGCCTTTTGAAGCCTTGACAGAGGAGGTGTGTCTTCTTTATAATTACATCTCCACTTTTTTAGCCATTAAAGTAGAAACCTCCATCCTGGTGCTTCTTTTTCAAAACCACACCAGGCTGAAATTCTGTTTGCTTCCAGATCCTAGGCAGCAGTGTTGGGGTTAACTAATCTGTTAGATATTTTTTTATGCACATCAACCAGTCCTGACTTGAGAGGCGAATCCTGTTTTAGGATGATCAGTGCAGCCGGGAAACCACTGAGTACAAAGAATAACACAGACTGCAGATCAAGTTATCTTTGGTGTGCTGTGTGGTAGGTCCACACCTGGACTCCTTAAATGTAACATCCCAAGAGTTCTGGATAAATATTATAATGTTTTTTGTATCTTCTCTGCACACTAGTCTACACACAGTTCATGCACTGATTATGTGAAAGTTGTTTCTTTGGACAAAGCTGCTGCCTGTTTGAAACATTCCACTGGCGTGATGTGCGTTTCACATCTGTTCAGACAAGCTTGAAAAGGTCAGCAAGTGTTACTGAGTCTGTCGGACAGGGAATGAGTGTTTGGTTTGTCTTTGGTCGCCAGGGGGCAGTGAATCCACACTTTTGGTGGCTCTTCACTTCCGTTATTCTGTAACTCTTTGTATTTCACACTGTTCTCTCAATGAACAGTGTAATTTCTTTACGAAATGTGAACAGTCAGAGATCATAGGTTTATATGACATTTGAGTGGGAAGCGTACTGGTACGAAAGCATTTTTTACCCTCTTTAAGCAAGACTTTGTTGTTTGTTAAATTAGTTTACATGTTTCTCAGTTCTGCAGTGGATCCGTAGACCATTCGTGATCCGTTTGCAGTTCCGCAAAATCGCATACGTTACCTATGGCCAATTTTGTTTAGACAGTCTGACAGTACAAGCGTTTCCCTTCAGATTTAAGTTCACTGTCGTAGTTACTTGGTGCAAAAATACTGTACAACCCTCTTTTGTTATGTCTGCAATTCAAAACAATAAAAGTTTTCTCCACTCTCACGTTCCTTGAGCATATTTGAAATCTTTTACAGGAATTCCTCTTCCTTGATCAAATTCCTTCACTTGACTGAAAATAGATACAATGGTATTTTTCACTTGACCAGTTATCATTAACGCGCATGTGCAATGCAAAATCAAGGTGGGGCAAAACTTGAATGTTCTGACGGGGAAAGGAGTGGAGCTGTCTGCAGTAGTCTGCTCTCAAAATAAAGTGCATTTCTGAATGCAACTGTAGATAGGACTGTAGTTTTTTAAGTTTGGTATCTCCATGACCTGCTCCCCTTAAAAACACTGACGAGCTGGATACCAAGTAGGCTACGGGACGAATTTGTTAAACTGGATGATGATGACAAGAGACGCACCAAGATCAATGTTCGCTGTTTTTTATTGATATTTTGCTGGACTGGTGAAGTGGCAGGTCACTGAAGACGCTTTTCACTTCCTCGTACATGACCGGTTTATGTATTCGTACACTGAAATTAATAATATATATATTTTTTTTTTTCGTAAACGGGATTCTGTCTGGTGTGTTCAGATGAAAACCTGCAGCGGACAGTAGCTGGATCACCTGTTAGAACAGCTTAAATCTGCATCCACAGGTAAGATTAAGA
Source organism: Neoniphon sammara (assembly GCA_900302535.1). Classification (NCBI taxonomy): domain Eukaryota; kingdom Metazoa; phylum Chordata; class Actinopteri; order Holocentriformes; family Holocentridae; genus Neoniphon; species Neoniphon sammara. The sequence continues at coordinate 31,427 of OMKZ01018572.1, read as the reverse complement.
GGTAAGATTTTGGAGCTGGACCCTTGCTTTCAGATAGACACTGTAGAGGGAAACTATGCGGTGGTTCCAGTGTCATGCACCTTTATAAACTTGTGTACTTTAATAGCTCTTGTGTGACTGGACAGGTTTGAAGGAGTTAAGGTCAGCTCAGGAGGAAATCCATTGGGCTTTTGTATGCATACGTGTGAGTGAGAAAAAGAACCTTAGGTGTCAAGTCAATAAGTAAAAGGCACGGAGGCACAATTCAAGATATGGCTTCATTATCTCTCAGTAGCCCCCCTCCTTCTACCACTTCCTACTAGGGTGCAACAGCTGTATCAGCAGTGTTACCTTATCCTGCAGAATTAAGGTATATACTTATAGGTAAACAAAGACAGCTGAAGATCCTATTGAATTAATCAAATTTAAATGTAAACGTTATTTCTGGCATAGTCAAGCTAGAAAGAGTAATAGAAACAAGGGGCTTGTGTGACAGTGTTAATTCCTCCCAGTTTGGTATTGCTTCTCATTATTTAGTCTGTCATTCTCAGGAAATAATTAATCAGAATCTTGGAAAAGCCAGCACTGTACTAAGAGAGAGTGCCAAAGAGAAAATAGAAATCCACTGAAAGCAGCATTTGTCTGAGAGAGGAACTGGGGACCTCTTGGGTCAGTTTTGGGGTGATGTTCTTCTGGCCAAGGCAGGATATTCCCTCAAAGGTCAGTAACTGTGAGAAATAGGCCAGCCTGTTGGGGCCACAGTGCTTTTTCTTTGAGGGCCCTTTTGTACTGGCAGAAAATTGTAAGCTGGCAAATCAAGAAACAGTGAGTACGTGAAACCACACCAAAGCTCAAATCTTATCCTGTGATGAATTATGCATGGCTGCAACAGCAGAGCAGCATTGCACTGCAACGTGTGCACAGCACCATAGCAAGGTAGGTTTTCACACACACAGTGTCCGTTATGAGCACACTCTAATTACCATATATCAACTGCTCAGGAACTGCTCATTTCAGCATGTCTGGAATTGACTTTTTTGACCTTGTATACTTGGTAAACTCACCAATTGCTGGCCTAGGTCTTGTCAGGCCCTCGGTCTCAAGACCTCCATTGTGTGGTTTGACTATGGTTAGCAATAAAATGCAAAGTTCAGTGCGGTGTCTGGATGGTAGGGAGCCCATGCCAATTCAAGAGGGATTTTCCCTTAACTAATACTATTGATTTTCTCTTCCTGTTACTTTGAAAAGGAGTTTGTTTGGCAGTGAACCTGGGTTCATATTTATAGTTTAAGAACAGACAGCATGTTTTTGATATCTCATCATTTGCATTATTGCCCATAATACAGAGCCTCATAGCCAAAACTGTTGGTCTGTTAGGTGATACCAATAAAGTGGTGGATACAGAACATGCTTCTTCTCCTACAGTAGATACTGCAGACAGTTGTCTTCAGTGAGCGGTGTTGCTGCACCAGAGTCCAGCTGCTGCCCCTGAGGCAGGAAGATGTGCCTCAGGCCCAGCTGGATGAGCTTTTGTCTCGCTCTCTCTCTCTCTCTACTTGGCACTGCCACCCTGCTGCTGTAATAGTGATGATAACAGGGCAGCAGCATCAAAGCAGCATCCCGAGGCTAGAGGGTCAGGCCCCCTGCAGTGCATGGAGGAGGGATGCAGGGGCACACAGCTCCCGATTCCACATACACACTGCTTATGGGGCTCTTTGCATATGGCCATTTATGCGCCCCCTCTCCCAAACCCTCGAACCCACAGTAGCCAGTCTATTGGCCTACCCTACAGCTACAGCTAATACGATCTAATTTAGGGTTTGGCTAGAGAAGTAAGGAACAAAATAGCTAACATTTGAGAAACCGGTGGGCGATGTTTATGAGTGATATCTAGGTGATTTCTGAGAATCTGGCCACAGATTTTTCAGCTCAGCTTATCGACATCACTGTTCCACAGAAGCCTGTGCAACAGCAAACGCCATCAACCTTTTTTCTACAGGTTTTCTCTGCAGATAGACAAGGGAGTGGCAGAATTTAACAAGGCCAAAGGGAGTATTTCTACATGCCTGTCTTGTCTTGCTTTGTCCAATCAGGCTACTACTGATACGTACAGTTTAGGCGAGACTGACTTGCACAAGAAACAGTCAAGTGTTGATCAACCGGTTTGCTTCGAACAATAGGATTGCAATGGCTGGCGAGTATGCGAGACTAGGCTGCAATTTTTATTTGTTGCATTTGTAATGCACCTTTATGCACTGAATAGAGATTAAATTTGAAGTTTGAGTTCTGAGTTTGAGTTCTTTCTCTCATTGAGTTTCCTGTTTCCTGTTGCTTCAGTAGCTATTTGCTGATGTCATTCTTAACTTGTCCTATGGTAGACATCATCTCATTTTGATGTACTGATTCACCGCATGCAACCACTGCATGTTACACAATTGTGAAGTATTTGTAAAGTTCTGTCTTGTCTGTGTTTGAAGCGGAAGTGAATTTTTCATTTGTTTAAAGACACTGGCAGAGCAGCAGAAAGTGCTTGATGTGACTGCAGTATAAAACGTTGATTCAGATGTCCAAACCTGCAGAAGTGAAACGTCAGTGACCTTAAAGCACCACTACTCACTGGACAGGCCGATGATGATGGACTTCTCAATGAGACAGGGGTCAGCAGAAATCAGACCGACTCACAAAGACAGCCTTGTTTGCTCCCTGAAAAGAGCAAGCTGTGGTTCCATGCAGAGCCTTCTGGAAATGGCAAAAGCCCTTATCTGTGATGTGACACTATGACAGGCTGAGTTCTGTCCCATTCAATCGGCCGCTGGTGGCCTGCCACTGTGATCCATTCACTGTCACAAAAGAGAGGAATTAAAAAGTGCTCTTGTGCCAGCCTTGGCCCATTTCATCCATTCCTCACTTAGTGAGATCACTCACTCCCTGCCAAGGACGCTGCCCAGACATATCCTGTTGCTATCACTCCAACATATTCAGATAGCTATATTATCATCAAAGAATCAGTTGGTTTGCTGCTTCATGTTGCAACTCATACTAAGGCGGATCAAATTTCAGCTGGGAAATTTCTCACCTCTGCGAGACATGTTTGTTTTTTGTGATTGCTTTCTGCAGGGTGTTAAATGTCAAGAGGTATCTTAGAAAAGAACGGAGAAAAGCGCAGGGATGAGCAGAGGCAAGTGGGAGTGTCGTTGGGTGTGGGGATTGTATCCAGTTAGTGTTGTCTCTAGATACAGGGAGACAGCTGCAGTATTCCACAGGGGAAGAAATCCACCACATCGCCGTCACACTGGGACACATTAGAGTTATTATCCTCAGACAGATTTGGTGTTATGTGAGGAAGTTACTTGCATTTGAATGTATGACAGGCCAGACCTCACTGACGACACCATATGGGGAATTGTGCGGCTGTTGTAATAGTGGAGGAAGCATGTGCTGTTAAGGGGAAGTGTTCAGAGAGTGATATCAGCAGAGCGTCTGTTGTCTCTTTCATGTTCCTATGGACACCACCCTAATATTGGATTATTCCAAATCTGGGCTCTCATACAGGAAGCGCACTGCATAAAAATGGACCCTGTGACATGGTAGGAGGATATGACCTCATGTTATGTAGCAGATTATCTGAGCCAGGGGTATCCTTGAGCTTTGACCACTGGCTTCCACTACCTCTCCATGGGAACC
>OMKZ01018572.1:0-18687 GCA_900302535.1 Neoniphon sammara | reverse complement strand
TATGTTTGGGTAGGGTAAAGGAGTCTATAGTGTTTGAACACAGATTGTGAGTTTGCCCTTCCTGGAGAAAGTAACTTAAGCAAATCAGCAGTCCACAACATGTGCGTGTCTACAGGTGTTTTCAGGTCTTCAAGGTCATCCATCAGTTGGTGGATACAGAGGAAGATATTCTAATGGTAAGGAATGTTTGAGAAAAGTGAACTAAACATCAATGGGCCAAAATGAAATGTGTGTTTTTAATGGAGCAAGGAGCGCCTGGTTCTCTTGGATTTTATTTGCCCAGATTTAGCATATAAACAAGTTTTTCTGTTTTTCTTTCCAGGTAGCTAAAGATGTTATCAGGGAGTTTGCAGCCGATGGTGTGAAATATTTAGAACTGAGAAGTACACCAAGGGAAGAGAAAAACACAGGCAAGGAATATTTTATTTTGTGATGTGCCTTCACAGTTGTTTCATAAAGTTTTGGGGATTACAAGTTTGTTGTCTAATTATCAGGGCTGACAAAAAGGAGATATGTTGAAACGGTCATTAAAGCCATCCATGAATGTAAAAACGAGGGCGTGGATATTGATGTCAGGTAAGTTTACAGTGCATCACTTTTATTTTTCAAGATACAAAGTTATTGGGTAGTCAAACCACAAGAGTAAACAGTGTTTTACTCCACTATGCTGATCCAGCGCCTTACAAAAGTAATGCATGTTACTCAAAGTGACCATGTTTTTAGGTTCCTGGTGGCTGTTGATCGCAGGAATGGGACAGAAGTTGCCATGGAGACCGTGAAGCTGGCTGAGGAGTTCATGCTGTCCACTGATGGTTTGGTGGTGGGCCTGGACCTCAGTGGGGATCCAACGGTTTGTCAGTCAATTGGGGGCTTACTGTTTTATTTCCATGTGTCAACTTTTGATTAAATTTGTTTTCATTGCAAGGTTGGTCATGGCAAAGATCTACTTCCTGCACTACAGAGGGCTAAAAACTGTGGACTGAAGCTAGCATTGCACCTCTCCGAGGTATGACCATAACAACATTCAGACATCCGTTATGAGACATCTTAATTAGACTTTGACTGTAAATACTGTTTCAGGTCCCATCCCAGTTGGAGGAGTCCGATTTGCTGTTGAATCTTCCTCCAGACAGGATTGGCCATGGTACCTTTTTGCATCCTGAAATGGGTGGGTCTCAAAGTCTTGTAGACAAGGTGGTGAAGAACAACATACCACTGGGTAAGTGTGACATAATAAACACAATGTAGTTTGCACCAATATGTTCGACTGTCATCTGGTTGCTCATTTCCGAACCATCCTTTACTTGTAGAGCTATGCTTGACGTCCAATGTGAAAGGACAAACCGTGTCATGTTATTCCCAACATCACTTCCAGTACTGGTACCGGCTGGGACACCCATGTGTGATTTGTGTAAGTTTCCTGTCACTTTGGCCAACACTACCACAACACTGTAATTCTTTGTCAAAGGAATTTATTATACATTTTTACAATTTCAGTGTGGTTTTCAGTTGTAGTTGAATAAAAGTCTAATAAATGTATTTTCATGTGTTACAGACTGATGATAAGGGAGTGTTCTGTACAGACTTGTCTCAGGAATATCAGCTGGCAGCTGCCACATTTGGCCTCAATCATGAGGCAGTATGGAAGCTTTCCCAGCAGGCCATAGACTGTACCTTCGCACCAGAGACCCTCAAACAGAAGCTGAGGCAGAGGTGGACAGAATTACACTCTCAGGTTTTACAGTGACGTCCAGTGGAGCCAATGCCAGTCATATACCTCAGGTTTTCTAAGTTCAAAAAGAAAAACGGTTTGCAGATTTTCCTTGAAATCATGAGCTAGTAGCTAAGAGGGAAATGTAAAAATGCTGTGGAAAAAAAAGCTTTATTCAAGTAAATCATCCCTGTTTAATACAACTATGTGTTTTCTATATTTTGTGACGTGTGCTTACAGAATTTGTGCACACAAACCTCATGAGGCAGAATGGTATTGGAAACTATGGCTAAACAGAATGTAGCATACATGAGAAATCATAACAAACATGTTTATTACCACATAATACAGAAAATTTCTGTTTTGGGCGCAGAATATAAAAATGATCAACCAAACAATTGAGATACAATCTTTCTGGTGCTCTTCAATATCTTGAGTCCATTTATTCCTTTGAAGATGTTCAGATTTCTCTGAACTACAGACCCTGTTGGTGCTGCTATATACCCACACACAGTTCGATTAGTGCAGCACTATTTGTTCTTTCCGAATTTTCCCGGCTTGTCCTTATTTTTCTTGAATTTGCCATGTTGAAAGTCATTCTTTTTGAGTTTGCCTTGCTTTGGGTCCCCCTGGTTTGCTTTGTGGTTTCCTCCGTCCAGTTTCCTCTTCTTGTCACTGTTGGGGGGTAGGACAGCATTACAATCATATGTTTCTATGACAACCATACACTACTGTTTCCAAAGATTCTGGGTGTCGCTGTACCTTTTGATGCTGACAACAGCTGTGCTCCCTGCCTTCTTCAACACTTGGTCCCATTCTTCATCATCTCCACGGATCTTGTACCTGCAAGGACAAAATATATTACACTTACCAAGAAAACTGGCCTGTGCCTACACTGCAAAAGACATCCATATATACTGACAAAGGCAAGTCTCCCTCCCTCATACTTACTCTTCAAGGTCCATCTCTTTGACTTTCTCTAGGTCCTGCTTGTGCTTCTCCTCAAACTCCTTAGCTGCATCGTTCTGAGGAGGGAAAGCCAATTCATTTTTAAACATATTCTTTCAGAGAACAGAGACAAGATGATATTAGGTCTGACATGTACCCTGAAAGTGATGAGAGACATACCAGGTCATCATTAAGGCTTCGGACAGTAGGCTCCATGGCAACATCTTTAGATGCCACCATCTCTGCTTCAATGGCTTTTTCCTGGATTCCGGTGAAGATCTGGTGCAGCAAACACACGACATTTTCATGAAATTGAATGAAATTTTCACTATGGTAATGGTAGATTATGAGACTCTCGCTATAGCATTCTCTTTACTATGATTTAAAAGAAAAAGGGCTGTCAACTCACTTGCACAAATTTACGGATAAGGCGGTTGAAGAGGCCCATGAGCTGTGAGCTTGGGAGCTCGATTTCCTTTTCCAGTTGTTCCACTGACTTGTGCTGCAACCCAATGCCCAACAATAACGCCTAGGCAGAAACACAGACCATTAACATCTTGGAACCCAGAGTCAGTTAACAGTAACAAACAAAAGGGAGCCAAAACAATGGAAATCTTACACATTGTACTGCTGACAGGGAGACATCACCCAGCTGCTGGAGGAAGAAAAGTCGTCCTACAGTTGGGACCAGGTCCATGATGAGGTGGTAGTCCACCATGCTCCTTGAATACAGCTCCAGACGTTTTAAGTCGTATGGGCTGAAGTAGACTGCAAGTTCAGAGCTACTGAGTGCTGTGGAGGTCAGAGACAAGTCAGGTCAGGTCTGGTAAGATGCTGTTGATGTTTGATAAGTGTAGAGTTGGTAGTAGATGAGTCTTACTCGTCTTCTCCTTGGCGTTCTTGTTCTGCAGGATGTTGAGTGCCAGGGTCGGACCAAAGTTGCTGAACTGGTAGGAGAGCAGAGACAGGAAGCGGCGGCGGAAATCTGGGGAAAATACAAATAGAAATTGTTCATGACAAGTCTGTTAGGGTTAAACAGACAAGTTTCATTCAGGTAGCGCGGGAAGAGTTTTGTGATTGTTCACCTTTCCAGAAAGCAGACAGCCACAGGCTCTGCTCTGGGGCTTCTTCTGTATTCAGCTCCTTCAGCATCACACAAGAGTGCTCCCCTGTCAGGTCATTCTACATACAAAGCAATACAGCATGTGTAAACACAATGTGTAGTCCAAACAATATAATGACAAAATTTTTTCCACCAAAACATTTAACACTTACAGGAGTTTGTCTTAAATAGACTGGGGTAAAACCAGCTCTCTTCCAGAACCTGCCGTGGAAAAAAATAAATAAAGTTTTTGACATTTTACGTTAAATCAGTAAAAATCTTATAACCACTCCATATGTCACGACACTCACTTGAGCAGCTGTGAGGTAAGACCGTAGGAAACTCCTAGATAGTCCAGTTTCTCTGCTCTTCTCTCACTCAGCTTCAGCAGCAGAGGAGGAAGTTCCTTTCTTGGAGTGACGACCTCCTCCAGAAGACTGACAGCCTGGACAATCAGTGACACGAGGGCTACCATCAGTCACATGTACAAACCTATTCAAGAAACTACAAGCCTGTGTCTAATCTGCCAAGAGCGGTACTTCTATTCAAGTTACACTTCATGGGCGGAGCTGCTGTCTATCAAAGGATGATGAATATATTTTAATTTTGGCTGTGCATTACCTCACTGCTAACGGAGGTGATCTCACTGTTGGTTGCCTGTACGTTTTCGTCCATGGTCGGGAACTTGCCCTCATAGTACATCTGCAGCAGCTGGAGCGCTCTGGAGCCATAGCCCATCTGTTGAGCAGGTTGGACCCAGTTACATTCAAAGTTAATTAACAAACTGGGTAATCAAGCTAGATAATCTTCATGGTAAAGAAGCATACATGATGATTGATTTTTCAGAGTTCTTACCCTTTGGTAATCTGGGTTGACAGCAATTCGCACCACTCTGCCTCCAGAGAGACCTCCAAAGTCTGGGTCTTGAAACTGCAAGTAGAAGAGTGGAGGATCCATGTGAGCAATGTGGGACCATCAGCTGTGATGACTTTGTGTTAAAAAAAAAAAGAAAAAAAAAAGCTGTGGCCAAAATGTACCTGTTCTGACACAGTCCAGGGAATAAGGTCACCAGAGGCCTTCTTTCCTCTAGACAGACTATTGAGGATGGACTGACGAGATATTTCTCCCTCCAGACACACCTAAGGGATGATCACAGATGGAATGCTGTTTGTTAGAGTCAAGTCAAGAAACAGGTGTGCCGCAAAGTACTATAGAAGACAAATGACTCAAGAACATAAAAACCAGGATAAATAAAACAGGACACAGAACAAGTATGCTGAACTCCAAGAAATGAGGCCAGAGTTTGTGTGAATTAAGTGAATGTCAGACTTTATGGAAGTAAATTAAAGAATGGCTGATATGATGGGAGATGAAGAAGGTTCCTTATATCTAGGCTTATGGGGGCCCTTTGAGAAGGCTCTGCCCCAGTGTTATTCTTTCATATGAATGGACTGATACACACACACACTTTACATAAAAGATCCAACGTGTGTTACCTGCACCACAGCCAGGACCTCAGGTAGTGAGTTCTGTGTAGGAGGGACGGGGGGCAGAAGGCAGAAGAGGTGATGGGCCGGGGCATCCGACAGCATCTGGAGGTCGTTGGGGGAATTCTGAAGCCAGAGGAAGCAGTGAGTCAGCAAATACAGAGGAGGTGAATGCAGCAAAATGTCTGTAGGACATTTTGATCCCTGAAGGGAATGCAAAGTCTGTGACTGCAGATGGAAACTCTCACCTTGTAGTGTGATGCCACGTAAAGGGCCATCAGCCTCTGCAGGAAGGCCTCAGATGCTTTGTGGTAACAGAACAGTGTATCTCTGTTCACGTAGTATCTGGACAGGCTGGGCTAAGGACAACAGATGAGGAAACTGATACGGTTTATCTTTACACCTCAGCACTGTCTGTTCTTTAATGTTGCCATGTCCTTTAAAGACAACAAAGGATACAGGTCACAGGTCTGAGGGAGCGGACAGCCAGAAATTAGCCTGGGAATGTTCAGACAGTCCAGGCAGAGCAGCTCATTCAGCCACCTCTCTACAGGGTCTCCTGAGGCATACCGAATGGACTCGTGCAGTGAGACCTCATGGAGAGAGCGAGCTGTGTAGGGAAGACAGGCCAACAACTGTTTGTCAAATGTGGAAATGTACTATAATGACAGGGGTTGGGATATTATGGATTAGCCCTGACTGCTGGCACACGATTAACTTGAATACCATTACTCGCATCTTTTCAAATTCGCTGTGCACATTCATGACCCCTTGAGGAAGAATCCTTGGTTTTGGAGACCCCATGATCTTTCATCTCTTGCCACTGTCAAGCCAAACTCAGGTCATTTTGGGGATACACCGTGTTGTCGTTTCCTGACAGCACGTCCAGTTGCTGTGGTTTGTAGGAGATTGGGATACCTACCTTGTGCGAGCCTGGCAGTGTTGGTGCTCCTGTTCTCTGCTGACATGCTCTGCTGACTGTCTGCACTCTGCTGCCTCAACTGCTGAATCAGTTTGAGGGATAGAGAACGTCCTGTACCCTCGTACCTGCATATACAAAAGAAAGAAGGGGTCAGAAACACACCATTCTCATCATCATTGGCACATTTTCATAACCACAAACCAAAGCATTTGGCCACAAAAAAATCCTACAAACCCATTGATGGTGGAGGCCATGAACACCAGATAAGGTCCCAACAGGTTCTTGACCAAAGGAAGAGGGATGGCAGCAGCCTCATCAATGACCAGCAGCTCGGCCTGGCCCAGTTTCACTGCATCACCTGGGTGGATGTACTGTTGGGCACAGGTAGAGGAGAGGTCATTATTTCACATATTATTATGTTTGACAACAGGGGATGGTGACTTGAGGCTGGTCTGGGCCTGTTACCTGAATAGTCTGGCGATGCTCTTTGAAGATGTTCACTCGCACCACTGCTTTGTTAAACTCTGGATTCAAAGACTGGATGATTTCATAGTCGAGGTGCTCCTACAAATACAAAACAGATATCATGTGGCTTGTGTTCATGACAGGAACACACACTGATATAGACAAGACTGCCGGGCAACGCTACCTGATACTGTAGGGCATCAAAGCCTTTGAAGACGAATTCAAACATGGTGTGGAGGTTGTCTGGGCTCGGTGACGTTACAAAGATATTAGAGTAGCTGCAAAGAACGTCAGGGACATCATTAGCAGTGGCAAAAATGGGAAGCAATATGATAAGATACATTTGAGACATCTTAATGATTTTAATTCATTAAAAATAAAATAGTTAAAAATAGTCCTTACCCAAAGGCCACAGCTCCTGCGACAGCCAGCCCCAGTGCTGCAGATTTGCCTCGTCCACGGGCGGCGGTCAGAGCCACGGTGCTCCTGAGGGTCTTCTCTGAGATGGCCTCAATAAACTTAAGCACTGCCTTTGCCTGGAGGACAACACAAGCATTGCCAATTAAGCTATCAGGATTGATGCAAAACAGAACAATGTTTGAGATCTACCAGGAGTGCCGTCATGACCATTGCAACTTGTCATCTGGGAATTTAAGCTTTTTTTTCCTGACTCTGGATAAGAGAGTCAGTAATATCTGAGCACATAGCATGTGAAGCCCTCTAACCTGGTCCATGGTCCTGCAGCCATCCACTAACACACCCACAGGCTGAATGTCCTGAAGGGACTCCTTTAGATCCTTCAGCTCCTGCTCTCGTGGAGACAACCCATCCTCCTGAAGGAGATGAGAATTAGTCAGCAGTGAGTGAACGTATAACCAACAAGCCAGTAAACACAGTGCCTCGTATTTTGGTCACTCAGCTGTCCCTGTAGATACCTGAGTCTTTGGAGGAACAGGCTTGATATTTGCCATGTGGCTGGAGATGGGCAGGATGTTGAGTTGGTCATCAATGACAACACAGGTCTTGCAGGATGCAAGAGACAGAATGAACCTGCAAACAGCAGAGACAAACTTCACCACATTATTCTAATACAATTAAGTTTTCTCTCTCTCTATCAATTTTGAAATGTTCTAAATGGCCATAAAAGTCAGAAGAGAACAAACCTCTCATTGAACCTTCCCACCACATCCTGATGGGCTTCAGTCCTGTATCGAGAGTGCACGTCCTAGAGGAAAAATCAGTCAAAGAAATCCTTAGTGATCTGTCTTGCACAGACAACCAAAAGAGGATGGCATGGGTAGACATGGAACAGGGCATGGACTTACCATAGTCATTGTGTACAGCTGCTTGAGGGAGTTAATTGTCCTGAGCAGTATGACCACCATACCACCTCCTTCAACTGTTTCAATAGTTCTCGCAAGGAGGTTGGGAGTGAGAGCTTCAAAATCCTGGACAACAATGATCACAAAATACAGCTCTTAAAACCACCTGGGAATATCAACTTCCCAGGAATAAGTAAACAGCCATGTGGGTGTATGACTCACCTGCAAGACGCACATGCCATAAGTGTTTCCCAGGATCTTGTGTGTCTCATTATAATAACAATAGCGGATATTAGTTGCAGCTATGAAGAGCTCGAATGGGTCGTCCTGCTTCAGGTTCAGAGTGCCAGTTTTGATCTTCTTTTGGAGCTGTCTCATGCGCTTCTTTCGATTGCTGTACGTGACAAATTTGACGCAAAATCAGACCCCCTCTCATTATGGTACAAATTGTAAACAACAAGAGTATCTTAATGTAGGGTGTTTATATTCACCTGCTGAATCCAAGGTCTTTTTTGTAGCACCAAAGCACAGAGGGCCGTGCTTTGACGGTAGCTTTAGACAGCATGTGATGCAGAATGACAACCTGGATGTGACAGAGCAAGAGAGACGACATTGTGTTTCTACTCCTCTATGATAACAATAAGCACACTAAACCTTTCTTTCAAAAAGCACGTCATCGCCACCGTGGTATAAAATCATATGTCAGTGGGTAAACAGGGCGGTGTAAACACTTACCTGGTCTCTGCCGCGATCTCCCACCACAACGAACATGGTGCGATGCTGCAGAGCAACACCATTTTCAATCTGGACGCGAATCCGGTTGTCCACCTTCTTGCGAACCGTTGCCATCGTCTCTCTTGCTCTGAGACAAAAGTAACGTTAACAATAGATAAGTCAGGATGCTGCGCAGTTGCATGAGCTACTGTCAAGAGCGCTAAACGATGGGATCAAACTGGGGCAGGACAGCGGGGCAGCTACAACTTGCTAAATAAACACCACTGAGTAAAAATATCCTTTTCAAACCCGACGTTTAAAATAATTCACTTACCCTGCGTTATAGACAAATTCACTGGTGCGTAATCCTCATAGAAATGCAACAAGGCAACCCACGGAAGATAACAATTTACATGCTCGCAATCATGCTGTTGATACACTCACGTGGAGACACCAGTTAGTCAAGGACCCCGGTGTGACGTCAAAACTGAGCGACGTTCCGCAAAGGGCCGTCTCCACTTTAGCCTGAATGAGTGTTGTCAGGTCCGTGGTGAACAAAGCAGAAGCAACTAGTACTGCACATAGCAATAAATGCAACTGCATAATCATTTTAAGCTTCCTTTTGTTGAGGTTTGAGCTGTCGGACGGGGAAACTATTTTGCCCATTAGCTATGTACTATCTTGTGATGTAGTTAAATTGAACTTAAAAGCAACAGAACCACATTAGAATTGGGACAGTAAATTGTCCATCTCAAACTTCAGCAAATTGCCAAATGCCTTTATCTTCAGTATAGTATGTGAGTCAGAATTAAACAGTACAGCAATAAAACAGACTTAAGCATGGGTATGCAACACATCTTTATTGAAACTATTGAAGCAACATCAATTTACAAACAAGGAACTGGGAGCTCATTGAAAATAAAACGCTTTTTAGAACCAAAATGACAAACAAAAGAAAAGGGCTGAGAAAGGGAAAATACTCCCAAAGATTGGACCAGCAGTGGCAGGTGTCTTTTTTTGTACAAAAAAATAACTTAAAATGAAATCGTTCAAGTTTACAGGAACATTTTAACACATGCTTGCGTATTATCCATGACTGGATTACAGCTTCGCTTGTGTTCAGACTTAAAATGTTTAATATTTCCAAATATCAAAGCAGGCATACTTTGATTAAAGAGCCAGGAAAAAAATACCACTGATGAAAAACAAACAAAAAAAAGAACAAGTGAGCTGGGGCAAATGCATTCTTGATTTTTGAATTTTCAGTGTGGTGCAAGTTAGTTAGTCACAGTCAATATAAAAGGCCTTTCAGGATCGCATTGCCTGAGTATTGCCTCGAGACACTCCTCTGGGTCCCTGGCCAGCTCCGCGCTTGTAGTTCTGTTGGTAACCATCCTGGAGCAATAGAGACACAGCATTTTACAAACTATTCCAATAGAACAACAAAGTTTCCACGAGCTGGGGAAATGAGAAGTCTGAGTGTATTTTTCATACCCGCTGATAATTCCCATTTGAGTAATCCCGAGGTGTATTGAACTGGGTCTGTCCATATCCCGAGTTTGGAGTGTTGGCGAAGGGAGGGCGATAACTGTCATAACCACCTGAAAATTGAAAGCGTTTAAAGTTACAATACTGTTTGTGACACCTGTAATAAGATGAGCTCAAACTCTTAATGAAAACAATGACTTAATATGTGACTGTGGGTAGCGAGAGTCTACCTCTGAATCCATTAGATGAGCCTCTGTAGCCGTTGATCATGCCCCTGGCGTTGCGGGGTCCGCCGCGGGACATGCCTCTGCTGTTGTAGAAGGACTGAGTCTGCCGGCCAAAGCCTGGGCCCTGCTGGGGAGGCTGCGGATGACCTCCTGATTGGTCTTGGGAGTGGAAGGCACCAACTACTAAAAAACATGGGGGTGGGTAACATGCAACAGCAAAAAGTCAGCTCCATGATGTCAAAGTCAAATACATGGAATCAGAGTATGTGAGAGGAATGGCATCAAATTCTGCTCTCTGTTCAAACTTTGTGTAATCACCATGCTCCTGGTTTTCTTTTTTCTGTGTTCAGCACTTGCACTCTGTTTCTACCCCACTGTACAATTTGTTGATTTTTTTATATCATGAATGTCTGGGCACTTGAGTTTGAAATTACACAAATCTTGTTATTCGAGGACAGGTGGGGAAAAAAAACATAAAACAAACAGCTGTCATTTGTTTATATTTGTGTAGGCCCACCTTTGATGGGCCTACACATTGCAGCAGACTGCAAAACCGCTCTGGGTGAAATGTTTCTGTGGAACATTTTGCAGACAGCCGGAGGCAATGGCGACATACAACTGCATTATGGGCCATGGAGGAGGGAGCAGAATGGAGCGATTTTGGAAGCAGAGAAAACACCAACACTCTTTACAACAAGCCACTCTTAGCTATAGACCACATCAGCTCCGTTTCTGCCACTCCTCTCTCTAGGCTAAACTCCACTCCCTGCTGCTCCTCAGGCACATACTCTGCATGGAAAGCAGAACCTGCATGGAGCAGTGAATGATTAAATAACAGTATTAAATAACAGTGAATATGCCAGGCTGCCTGACTGGAATCCTCTCATCTCAGGGATACATGTCTGTCGTAAATGAACGAATGACTGAATGAGAAATCTGCCCTGGTTCTGCTCACCAGACTGCAGTTGTTCTGACTGCATCTCTGTCTGCTCCACAGGATGCTGGGACTGGCTGCTGAAGCCCTGGTTGTAGCTGTTCTGGTACTGGTTGGCCTGGTTCAAAGCCTCCGTCTCATTAGCTGGCGGGACTGGGGCGTTGAGGTTGAACACCTGAGGGGAAAACAAGAGCCACATTGTATTCAAACTGAAACCAGAGGAAAGGTCACAGGCTCATTAGAAGCTAAGTCCATTACTCACTACTTCCTGGATGCAGCCGCTTGAGTTCAAATCCATACAATTTTCAGTGTGATCAGAGGGCATTTAAGGACTTTACAATAATTCCTAGTGGCAGGCATGGTAGCTAAAGCATTTCTACTTTCAGTCAACTGACAGCAATGCTGTAAAGTTCACCTATACAGACACTCACGTCTGTATATACTAAAAACGCAGAATGATTTTAGTGCATGTTGTATTAGTATTTGATCAGCAGTTTGGACTAAAACAGGGACATAAATTTTAGTGCAAGGGCTTACTGTCTGCATTGACTGGAATGGTGCTGCGTTGACATTGATGCCACTGCTGTGAGGAGCTTTGGAAACTGGCTGGAAAACCTGTGTCTGAGAGGCAGGGGGGAGAGCTGTGGAGGGTGGAGGCTGCTCTGACGACAAGGACATGGAGTTCTGTCAAATAGGGGAAACAGGATGTTAGATACACAACCAGATTTTTAGATTTATAGTCATACATCAATGAATTAGTCGTACGTCAGTGGATCGGAAAACACTTTCAATTCCAAATTCCATATTTTTTTCTTAGGTACATTTAAAGACGTTGCATTGTGTTCATTAAGATGTATGCTGTTAGTGACTGGGCGAAATGACGGTCAAGTGGGGCATGTCCTTCTATAGTGAACACATTTCATAACAATCTACTAAGTGAAATAACTTAGCATATACAACTACCTAATCTATTATATGTGCATTATGATCGATGAAACCTATTCTCCCATATTTTCCCACTGTCCTGACATAAAATATTGCTTTGGATAGCTTTAATAATATGACTCATTTCAAATAACTAATGAAGTAATGACTGAAATTTGTTGTCTTAAGAATGATCAGTTGTGGACAAAAGCCCTCTCTGTACAGTATTATGTATGAGTATTAGTATAAACAAGTGAGGTTGGCAATTAGATTCTGCATGTTGGTAATTTGAGACAGTCATCTGTCAAGTAGAATAATTAACTAGGGGACCTTGGTAATCAATGGATCTGTCTGTAGGAATGTACTGCACACCACCACCCACAGTACAGAAAAAATGGCAAAATCCTTTTGACTAGGTTCATATCTTTACATGTAACACAGATGCTGGGTGTGCAAATCATTGTGTGACTTTAGATGTCGATCTCGGTGAGACTAACATTACCTCAGGACATCAGAGTTAACTCAAAATACAGTAGAGTTTCAGTCAGAATTTTTAGTGGCATAGTCAGAGACAATAATTGACCTGTTCATTCCTAGTGGGGTAAAATTCCCCTTGGTCAAAGTAGTTCACCTGGATGGGGTCGATGGATTCTGTTGTGGGTCGAGGATCTGGTGTGTGAGAGGTCTGATACATGGGGGGCGGCGTGGGAGAGACAATAGGAACCTGATAAAAAGGAAAAGTAGACAGGTTCTCGGGTGACAATTTCTTAACTGCAACTACCAGCATTGTCTATTCATGTTTTAATACTCACTTGTGTGGGCTCAGGTTGGACAGGAACAGTGTTGGGTTGTGATAGCCGGGACTCTGGGTGAACTGAAAAATGAAGAGCATTGACCCTTTGTGAACTATAAAACCCATATGAATTTATCAAATGCAACATTTACAAAAGACACTTAAATGAAATCAGAGCTGAACTGATTTTTCATGTGTACTTTTTGAGCATCCAGTTTAAACTTGTAAAACTTACCTGGAGGACACACCATCTGAGGCAAGTCAATGTTCTGAGCAGGTTTCATAGGCTGGGCAGATACAATGGCGGGGTCAATAGGCTGTCCGTCAAACTCCAGCATGGAGTCCTGAAAAAGTGAAGACGATTAGCACCATGCCAAGTATCTATACTAAAGAATCACCTCTAGCACAACTCCTCACCTGCATGAAGTTGTACGTTCCCTGCATCTGTGCCATAAGGTCCTGCACTACTTGCTTCCTGACCATGGGGTCAGTGGGCGGTGCAGGAGTGGCTAAGTTCAACGAGTGGGTCTCCAGGGCGACGGGGGGCGGGGCAGGCTGCACAGGTTGTTGCTGCATGGCACTGACTGCCTGAGAGTGGAAAATAGAGGGAAAATGAATGAATGACAAAGGTATTTGTAGGGGAAAAAACAACAAACACCTGAATTAGAGGTTATTTGAGCACAGAGTGCCTTAGGGTATAAAATAAATCAGAAAATTCAGTAAAATTATAAAAACACAAAACAGGAAAAAAGGCAACTTAAATCTTTAATAAATAAATAAATAAAATCTAAAATAACATCCTTGCAGCATACCTCTGTTTCTGTGGTCCACTCATCTCCCTGCTCCTTTTCACTGCTGCTGTATGTGCCGTCTGGAATGAACTGTCTGTTTACAAACTGGAGAAAAGAACAGCCCATCACATAGCGGTATGTTACTGAGGTAAAGAAACCACATCAATCTCGTGACCCCAATGGCAAGAGGGGAAGTCATCTCACCTCTGTGGCTTCCACCTCAATGGGCTCTGTGTACTCCTCAATTATTTCAACTTCTGTAAAGAGAAAAACAATTTAAAGAATGCTGCACTGATATCTTTATTGCTTGATTAAATTAGCATTTTAAAAATAGAGTGTGGCGTTTTGGAGAATGATAATGACCTGGATCAACAGTCTGCTCCTCTGCTTCTGATGACTCGACTACTGCTGCTGCTGCTGCTGCTGGTTCTTCCTCCTCTTCCTCCTCACACACTCCATTTTGGTGAGATGGCACCCTGTCAAAGTACCCGCTCTGCAGCACCTGGTCCAAAGTCTCTTTCAGTGCCTTGTCTGGCAGAGAAATAATAGCACCATGGAGTGAAATGAAACCTCATGCAACTAAAGCAGTCATAATATTCATCATGTCACAATAATCTTGGCATCACCTACACCTAACATTTTGTGAGCTTGGAAATATAATGGTCCGCCTAGGTTGAGTGCGGTTCTGCGATACTGAGCACCAAAGATCTGACATACCAGTGCACTGATTGCTAACAAAGAATATCTCCATAAAAGCAGGAATATTTCATATTAGAAATTGCTTGTTGTGAGGTCTTTGTAAATCATTTTAGAGTCACGGGGCAGGCTGCACGCACACACATGCACCTGTATGTGTGTGTGTGTTTTTACAGTTTAGTTATTACACATTTATTTTAAACACCACATAAGCATACAAATCTGTTGAAGATCAAGAATGCAGAAAACACCATTTTGGACCATAGCCAAGAAGTGACAAAACAGTTCCACATGCTCAGTAAAGATATAGTTCATATTCACAAATTCAGAAATGAGATTTCTGTGACCAGAGAAACAAGGAAGCTAACGTGTCAGATCTCACTGACCAGGGTGACAGTTGTAACAGGCACCCAGGTTGAACACCTCATTGCTGTAAAGCTGATAAACAGCATGGAAAACGGTGTGCAGTAAAAGTGCCATTTTAAGGAGACATTTGTACAAGCAACTACACCTAATAGACGGAGTCCAACAACCCAAGTTATACAAATATGTCAATGTTAGCCTCAGCTCTAGCTTTCCTCCTATGGCAAAATGAATATGAACCTCAATTCATGATTTAAAAAATGGAACCATATAGTGACTTGAATTTCTTATATATTGAGTGATGAGATCCCAAAATGGTACTATCATCATCATTATGTCTTGGAGTTCAAACTGGCCAATATGTGAAAATACTGTAGGAGAAGGAATAAATGCAAGGACAAGTTCTTCAGTTAGCCCAGGCCTTTCCACTTTTGGTTGTTCAGGCAAAGCAGGTCAACATCATTTCCTTTGCTGCCAATGCTGCCAAGGCTAAGAGGTCCGCTGCTGCCTGAATAAATATCAGCCTGACTCACCAAGTAAGATCTCTTTGCTGAGGTGAAAGGGCTGGCTGGTGTCGTTACACTGAACTGGGTCACCAATATCCTTACGTGGCTCCAGAGAGCTGGCCAGTGGAACCACAGGCGACAGGGCCACTGGCACCCTGCCCCACTGCTGAGTCAGGATAAGCCCACAGCGCTCAGCCCCCAAGCAGAATGCAGCAGTCTGTGCGAGTCCTAAGGCCAGACCGCTGAGAATGCAGCACTCCAATATCCCCAGGCCCTGATTATTCACATCGCAGCACTGCACACATGCTGCATTAACACAACGCCATGCACGTGCTACACTAACATTAGGAAGGTTTTATAGTCTCTATCAAAGCAAGAAGGCTCCTGAAGGCACAATGCAAAAATCGTCATCTTGTATTGCTTATTGCCTTACCATTACCACTGCATCTACCTTCCTTGCTGAAGGCAGCCTAGCCAAGGGATTATCTAGCACAAATCTTTCCAAAATTATGTGACAGTTGAATTACAGCCAGCCTCTACAAAACAAGAACTGGAAGAATCGTCTGCCTTCTGATTGCTGTGTCACCAGCCCTCTGATTCAATTTACTGTCAATGTTTTCACCACTAGATGGTCAACTAATTAAAGTTTGTCTTGAATAATAAGTGTCCTTTTGTCTAACCTAAGATTGTATTATAAATCATTTCTTGAGCTGATGATAAGCCAAAGCAAGAAATGAACCCAAGCAAAACATGAGGTTTTACTGCTAGCTTGCAGCCATGTTCCAAGATGGATTCACATTGCATTTGACTTACATGTTGTTCCTACCACAGCCTTGTCCTTCCCTTCCAGCAGGTCCCAAAGGTGTACAGATGCTTCTTCATACTGGTCAGCCAACCTGTGAGTGTAGAGATGATTTGTATCCATCCTTTTACTCTTTAAAAATAAAAAAAGTTCCTTTGCATTCCAAATTAATCAAGAGAATAATGCCTTAGACAAACCTGATGTTTTGGTCACGGTCTGGACCCACTAACTTGTAGAACTCATCTAGAGCAGTGAGGTCTGCATCTGTGAGCACTGGGGAGCCCCCGACTCCCTGCCTCAGCTCTTGTCGCACAGCATCATCCCCCAGCCGGTCCAGAAGGAACTGCAGCTCCAGAACCGTCTTCAACCTCTTCTGCTCTGCCTCCTCTCGCTGCAGCTGCTCCCGCCGCGCAGTCTTCTTCACCGCCTTCTGGATCTGATGGGGACATACAAGACCCACATTAAGTCATATTAATAAAAGCCAGAACAACATCACTCTGTAGGAACATTTTTAGAAGACCTGAGTCATACTTACATCTTGTCCCAATGCAAGGAAGCTCTTCTGCAACTCCCGGGCAAACTCCAAGTTATTGACGACTTCCTGGTATTTGGACAGGGCCTCCTGAAAAGAGGAAGGAGAAATTAAAGCGCCTGACAGTGTCACTGTTTGCAATATAATGGGTCAAAGACTCTTGTGTACCCACCAGCTGGTCCTGATTGAGACGTTCCCCTTTATTCTTCCTGGCTTGATAGTCATCCAGTTTGCCCTGTAACATAACATCCGAAACAGAATGACGGGGTACTGCATTTACACACTTATTTTGCCAATGTTTCAGTTTTACTTTGGTGCTTTTTCTATTGATTATTTCTGAATGGGATACCTGTCACTCACACTTAACACAAACAGAGGTGGAGCTACATGTTGTGACTGAAAGAGTGAGAAAAATTAATTGCGCTGGTACTCACCTTTTTCTTCTCCATGTTGCGAGCTTTCTTTTCGATGACAACCAGCACCTGCTTCAAGACCTCGGACTGTCCACCAAGTGTAATCTGGCCCACTGACCCTGGAGCGGATCCCACATCTGGGCTGGCAGACTGCACTGTCCTGTTACCGTTCATCGCTGAGGGCATCTATAAATTGAAAGGAAAAGGTTGATGATACATCAACTTATAGCAATAGAAGAAATTTCCTAGAATGAAAATGTCAACAGGCTTTCGTAATTACAATCAGGAGCGTTAGGATCATAAGTTTGGTTAAAGCCATCTTTGGGCAGACTGTAGAGCATGTTAAAAGTTAGAAAGAAATGCTGCACTGTGTTTGAAGTCGGTGTTATGGCATAGCGTCAGATTGCACAATGAAGAAAGATGTGATTTCTTCTGCCAGCTATATAGTTAACATTTCCTGCATCATTCAGTGATGAAATATCACATTTCTTTTAAAGACGCTTTGCCAAAGATGCCAATCTCAGACCGTTTTCAGTTAACGCTATAGCTGCTCCTGACAAAAGGCGTCTGGTACAAGGAGGTGGAATAGCCACTACAGACAAGCTCTCGCCGTAGAGAAGTCAGTTAGCTGGTTGTCACAGTCGGTTGGTAAAATGGCCCTGGCCGCAGTACGGTTAGCACAGACCCTTGACTTAGCTAGCATCTTCACGCACAGCTAGCTTGCTTGTCAGTGTAACAGCGTGCGCTAGCTTCCAGCCAGCGAGCTACCCTAGATACACGGCTCCAGATGTACCCACCTTTATGTTTTATATCCACAGGGGAGCTTGCGAGTGAAATAAATCAAATAGCCAAGTATTATTGTGTTGCTTTATTTTCTTTTTCACTCTAGTGTGGGATCCGCCCCGCCGGCCTCACCGACAACTGAGACGGTTCGAAAGGCGAAGAAACTCTTTATAAAGGCGAAGGTCCCGTTTTAGCTGTCAAAGAAGTGCCTGAAGAAATTAAATACTAACAAAAAACGAGAATAAGACTATAAGCTCATTAACAAATATATTTGCATAACAAAGAAAATTTATTTGCTTAGTTGTTCAATGTTTGTGCACATTTACAATGATGCTGAATTTCAAAGTTATTGTTTGTGGACAGGCATATTTGTGTACAGCCTCTTGGCAGAAAATCTGCAAAATCATTAGCTTTGATTAGGCTATTTTATCTCGATCCGTACAGTATGGCATGTATTTTTGTACATTAGCTATCACATCCTTTAATACTTTCCGCTGTATAGTTTGACATTGATGCTGTCAACAACTGTCTTTCTACACTACAAGTCACAACGACCAACACTTTATTTATACCCTCAAGGCACATCAGTATGAAGTTCAAGTTCAACATGAAAGTGGCTGGCTTACAGACCATCTGGTGTTACACTTGAGCTTTAGGATCTGTAGGCTGTTTTCAATTATTTATCTCTATTTACTATTTTCAAAACATTAATTAGCAAGCTGTAGATTAAAGTCCTAATTTCGGATACTAATAAACATGGTAAG
>OMKZ01018571.1:48450-64016 GCA_900302535.1 Neoniphon sammara | reverse complement strand
ACCAATGAACCGGACCAACAGAACGACACACACCACTGAAAAAAGAACCTCTGCTGAGTCCAGTGATGCTGCCCAGAGTCTACAAGTGCTTCATAAGGTATGGAAGGGGGTGTGGCTACAGTGTAGGGGGCGGGGCAAACCGTCACCAATGAAAATGTCTGTGTGTGTGTGTGTGTGTCTGTTTATCTGTGTGTGTGTATGTATGTGTGTGCGTGCCTTTCTACAAAGTTTGACCCCGTTACGTGAATTCATTTATAAATTATGCACCTTTTTGCAATTGGATACTCCCATTGCCACACCCCCTTTTAGCCAATTGGCATGAACACACACACACACCTTCACACACACACACTCACACACACTTGACCTCCATACCAAATTTAAGCCTCCTAGATCAAAAATTTGGACCACCAAAGCGTGGAAAAATTTTTGTGGAGCAAGTGACCAAACGACAGATCGAGCTACAGAGCTGCTGGTCACAGATAATAAAAAAAGGTGGAAAATATTTCTTATTTATGAGGTTTTCAGACTGAAAAACTTTATACTGTAAATTGTGCAAGCTTTAATGGATTTTCCAGCTGCTGAAGTGAAGACTCTTGATGTTAATTTAGATAACTGGGTGGTTAGTCCTATCCATACATTATTAATATCAGCAGATTAAAGATACATATTCATGAAGGCCTTGGTGAGGAGATACAGTGCCACGAATAAATGAGTTATAAATGTAATCAGTAAGAATAAACACGTTTCACATAACTAAGTATTTCTACTATCTTGTGCTTCTAAATATAACATTAAGGTCTTCATTTGTAAGGTAATTATTGTTTCTCTATAATCTCTCTATAATCAGTGGCTTTATTTGAGATTAGGATGAAAAATGAACAAAGATACCAGTGAGCCGAGGGCAGCTGCAGGCCATAACCTCACTGTATATATATTGCTCAAGCACAAGAAAAAAAAAAGAATCTTTCTCATTGTGTGATAATGCATGATTTGTTTTAATAATTCCACCACTTCATAAATTTATGAGGTTTTTCATCTGATACAAAGATGATGAAAGACACCCTGGTGCCGTGGTATTAAAGTTTCATCAGCGTCCTTGGTGAGTAGGTGAAGCCTCACCATTTAGATTCTCAGGACATGTCGTGATTGACAGCGGATGATAATCATGAGGCTCAGAGGCCCTTGTTTCTTTGTGTAGTTTCACATCGAGACATGCCTGCACATTCCAGTGCTGACAGAGGAACAGAGCTGTTGCTGTGAGAACGAGCACCTCTGGGATCCACCATTTTCCTGTTGTTTCATGGCCAGCACCTCTCTCATAACCACAGTGTGCCCTGTGCCTTAGAGACCAATGCATTATAGTCATAGGAATCAAAGATAGTGTATGTAATTCATTAGTTGCTGGGGGAAAAAAATAGAAACTTAAAAACTAGGTCATTTGTTATTTTATTATTAACTGTGAGTAATCCTTCGATAATGATAACTGAAAAAAGACATGCTGATAGGGCGAAGTAGACATTTTACAAAACTTAAATTGTGGTTAATTATAGTTGTATGGTAGACATGCTCCCAAAATTACAGTTAATAAATTGGGACCTCCCCCAGAAAAAAAGCATTTTTACCACAATTTCTTGCATTTTTAGCCACTGTTAGCAATCTGATAGCTGTGTGATCTTTGCTTAAAATATTAATGAAGATGGAATATTTATGTTCCATAAAGACAGATTTCAGATGGAGCAACCAGCTGCAAAAAAGAAAAAAACACAGTAGAGTATAAAAAATGTACTATAGAATCTGAGGTCTTTCATGGTTGAAACATCAGTACAGAAACAAAACAGGTTTCAGTCTTAATAAGTACACTGTTTGCACTTGGCACAATCAGATAGCTATCTGATTGTATCTAACCATAAAAATCCAGGTGTTTTCAATTGTGATTTCATACGCTTCTTGGATCCCTCCTGGGTGTGTTTACATTTGGGTTTGTTTGTGGTTAGACACAGTTTGATGGCTATTTGATTACTCAAGACATATTTTGTATGCCAAGTGTAAACAGGGCCAAAGGCACACAGTGATCCGTGTTGTGCATCTAACCTGGCTGGGCCTGGGTATAGAAAATGAAACCCTGAGGACTCGAGCTGATACTGTCTGGTGACACATAAAACAATGTTGCAGATACAGATATCACCCATCAAAGCTGTGACGTTTAAAGGTAAACCCACTTGAAGTGGGGATTTTCTTATTTAGTATTATTCTTATTCTGTTCTTTTCTATCTTCATCATCTTCCAACATTTGAGATTTTCTAAAAGTCATTAACTGTAATCAAATGAAATTTTAGTGGTGGCATTTTCAACAGAAATTAATTCCAGCAGGACTGGGTGGGCTTTAGTTCCCATTGTAGAATAACAATATTGTCTGGACCAACCAACTGTCCAGCAAAGAGAAAATATCCTGCTTGTTGGAACTGAAATAGCTACAGGTCTTAGTAGCACTGCGACAATATGTTAGCTAATGTTTTCCTAGCTAACATTACTGTAGAGCTCACTTGTTAAAAAAGTACACTTTGGAGGCTTGTAGCAGGAGAGCTGATGTGAGAAAGTTCAAGTCAATGTCATCACTTGCTAAAGAGGTCACAGCTGCATCTTTCAGATTGAAGCACTTTGCTAGCCCTCGCCTCTCCTGGTACAATGTTAGATGTTAGAGAATGGCATCTAGTGAGCTTCGCGTTAGCTAAATATGCAAATTCATAGTGAGATACTGAGGCTATGATTGGTTACCGGTCTGTGACATCACAGACCGGTAAACTTACATGGCCTGTGATAATCTTGATTTCTGTGAGTACAACAGGGAAGTAACGTTACATCAGTATGATAGCAGATTATCTGGCAACACATTAAAAACAGAATAAACATGATTTTAGGTGGAGTGGGTCTTTAAGATTCTCATCATGTTATCTATGCCTAATGATGACAATAAAAACATTTTAATGAAAAATAGCATACTTCATTTTATGATCTCTTTAAAATATTGTTGTATTATGCCTTGGCTTGTGAGAACTGCAATTCATTGAGGTGACTATTTATTCAATTAAGAGTGACTAATCCCTTATATGAGGTTAAAGGGAAATTACATTTGATTGGGTGATTACAGACCTTTCACAAATCCTAAAATAGTCGTTAATTATGGTTGTATGATAGTCATGCTACTGGAATTACAGTCAATAAACTGTTGTCATTTGCATGTTTAATTTAATGTGCAACAGATGTAGACATAAATAAAATAATCCAAAAATGGTTACGTCACTGACTCGGAGTGATCCAGTGGAATAAGTTACCAACTGTAATTTTGAGCATATAATTAGCGCCCTAATGGGTTTTGAAATGAACAGCCTCCTCTTGCTGCGCACAGCTCCCAGTGTGAGAGCAGATAAATCATGAGAACAGTAAGACAAAATAGGGTCTGCACACTGCTTTTTGCTTTTGTCCATTACTTTTTAATTAATAGCTTAAATTAAAAGTACGGTTGTCACTCCGCATTTAAGTGCGTAACAACCATAGTTTTTAATTAATACATTTTTGATTGATACATTAATACGTTTTGAGCGACATACTCTTCATCAGACCAAATCCTATCTGTTCAGATCAGTTGTGTCTCAACAGGATTATGATTAGCTCATCACGATCCTGGTCAGACTGTCCACTGACTTCTGTGTGTGTGTGTGTGTGTGTGTGTGTGTGTGTGTGGAGGGCAAGGTAGGTTGGGTTCTTACAATGATAACATAAACACATGCAGAAACATGCTCTCGTACAAACACACATCTGATGTTAACTCCCACAGGAATGCACAGAGAGAAAAAACCCAAACAGGGGTTCGCTCACTTTCCTCCACGTTTGTTTCCCCCTCGGGCACATCGGCAAATTACTGGAGTCTCACAGTGATTGAACACCTTTTATCATCCCTCGTCAGTCTGCCTCTCTCGGCTCTGCATTGCTTCAGTCAGCACCAAAGTACATGAATGGTGTGTGTGTGTGTGTGTGTGTGTGTACACGGCTGTGGCAAGAAGACTTACGAGGAAGTTGCTCACCGGTGCCAGAATAAAGATGGCCCTACTGCTTAGTGTACACACATTTATCCATACATCAGCACACACACACACACACACACACACACACAGAGAGAGAGAGAGAGAGAGAGAGAGAGAGAGAGAGAGAGAGAGAGAGAGATAGAGAGAGATGAGTATATTAGGTGCTGAAACACATTTCATTTTTTCTGGCTTAATCACAAATCTTTCATTGTCAAACACGAGCGTAACAGGAGCCACATGATACACGTAAGTTGTAAGTTTTTTTTTTTTTTACTTTTACAAAGCTAGGCTAATGACTCTTGTAGACTTCAAGTCTTTATGCTAAGCTAGCTATCAGTTGTTATTCTTGTTAGGAATTGTACTGAATGTGAACTTGATTGGATTAAGCACTAAAATGAGGAGTGACAACCATATTTAGTTCTAATGTGAACGGGACTTTGGAGCACTGCTGGTTTTCTGTCCTGCCAGCAAGTTGATTGCAGTTAATTTCATTCACCTGGTGTCCCAGCTGTAAATCAGTCCCTGATTAGATGGCCAGAGTGAAAACCAGCAGCAGTCTGGGTCCTTAACTGGGACTGAGAAGTTGCTGTATATGATTTGAACAGTAATGTAGAATGGTGCATCATCACAGTAGAGTCAAATAATCCTCACTGCTGCAGTGGCTGTGGTGCAGAAACAGTGAATTTGACAGAGAGATGAGACGGCAAGAGATGCTGAGGGTAAGAGATCTTTGGATCATCAGATCATTCACATGAGCATCATGGGGCTCGACAAAAAAGTTATTAACTGGGGTCACTCATGTTCTGTGTCTGTGCACACATGCATATGTAGAGGATTAAAACACTTTCATGTGTGACTGAGCAACAGGACTTGCTCCTGTATTTTCAGTTATATCACTGCACTCCAGCTTCTGGTTATCAAGTCCTGTTCCTGTCCATGCACTCACAGCCAGGCTGATTTGCACAACTTCTGCTGTCACTACCTGTGGGAAGCAGGACTCAATACAACCAGTTGTCACTTTCATTACAAGTTGTGCTGAAGGTGAATTTGACCAGATTAATCACTAAAATGAGAAGCAACAACTGAATGTAGCTCTAATGCTGAACAGGACCTTGTTGTTGGTGGCCAAACTGACAGGGTTTGTTAAATATATATGAAGAGTTCCTATTCAAAAACGATCTGCAATTGTTTTCATTTCTATAAGCCATACTTGTTTCCCAAATAATATTGATTTAAAATATAACAATAATACTAGCAGGCTAATGCTTAGGTGATATTGGCTTCTATGACAAAATTTTGGATTAAAAAATTGTTACGCAAAGCATTACATACAACTGTCAGTTCATTTTGTTTTTTTGTTTATTCTGGAATAACATCAGATTTTGCAAATGAAATCTTATTTTGTCTTTTGGTATCAAATAAACATAAACTCTGACAGTGTAATAAAACAGGAGGCTGTACAAATTTGTTTATACATTTTCAAAGAAAAGTGAAACTTCCTCACAAAACATTCACATCTTCAACACAGTGCTGCTTCCCCTTGAGAAGGTAGAGAGGGTTTCTATTTCCAACAAAATATTGTGAAAAGCCCTGAATAGTGTCAAGTTTGAAAACTCTGGCTTGGAGAAGTATTCTGAATCCATTCTTGTTTGCCACATCTCACTTGTCTGCTGAGTTTTCACTCAACATACTCCAGTGAAAAAACAGGCGTCTGGTATTGAACATACATTGTCAGCAGTCATGGTGTTTTGACATTTTTCTTCTTGCAGTGTATCTGTCATCCTACACACACACACACACACACACGCACACACAGGTATATTATAAGTTTTGGAACAATCTCCTATACTGCAACATCCCATGCAAACAGAGAGCACCCATAAATAAACACTCTCCCTACTCGAGTTCCTCACGCTGAGAGGAGCGCCAGACTCCTCAGTTGCCCCGAGGGCCGGATGAAAGAGAAATGCTGATGAGGAGGAGCTCAGCGCCAGAAAAGGAGGAGACAACAGGAGCTGATGGATGTCAGACAGTGAAGTGAAGGTGGGAATTGGGAATGAGGTTGAGGGGAGTAGAAGGTCAGAGAGTAAAGGTTTGAAACCCTGTTGTGTCTGATGAAATATGGCGATCTGTCATCATCTTGTAATCTGCCCAGCTCACGCCCCTCATGACCGGACACACCTGGAAACCAGCAAATTTGCTGCATCATCCGCTTCGCTAAGCACACTTTATGAGGATGTACTCTGGATGAAACTTGGTGTTTAGGATAATATAAAGTGTTCTACTTCTTCTATACACAGCTGAAACAAAGTGTCTCAAAACACCATATCTGGTAGTCTCTCGGCAACAAAAATGTGGGTATCAAATCCATTTTTTTGAGAATTATCTAAAAAAGAGAAATATCTAAAAAAAAAGGTTCCAGTAAGTTTTTGTGCTGTATTTGTGTTCAAGATATGTAGTGCTTTGGAAAGGAATACACAGAAATATTATTGCAAAGTTAGGCAAAAACCCCAAACACCCCAGCTTATAAATTTTCATAACACAAGGAAATTTAAATGGGACCCTCTAAAATGAGAAACACCATAAAATAAAATGTGACTGTGCACACTTATTTTGTGCAAAGACACTATTTATTGAATTTGTCTGTGCTTACTCTCATTATGCCTGAATTTTAAAACACACATTTGATATTTTATTATAATTCTTGCAAATTTCATGCATGCTTACCCTGCTGCTCGGGGGTTTACTAACACCACTGAGGAGGTCTGGTATTTTACATCCCCTTAGAAAGGTGAGGTTTACGAGATTAAGATACAATGGGATCAAAAGTCTGAGTCACCTACCATGAACTGTTTGTTTTTATTATCTGTCAGAGACTAATAAATTTTTTTTAGTATAATGAATTTTACTCAAGAGAACATTATTTGCTCATAAGAAACTGAAATATGTGAAATAGCTGTCACACCAAACATTTCACTCAATTATTAAAGACCATGGCAAATTCCTGGCATTGATTAAACCTTTAAAAACTCATCTCTGATCAACAATATTAAATATTAATACATTTTTTCCATGAAAATAAATCCCTCCATGCCTTAAAATGGCTTAGATGTAATTCTACACCTTTGCCTTCATTTAGTATGTACAAATCTATGAATATGCAAATACTCCCCGCCTCTATTCAAATCTCGCTCGCCAGCTCTGATAACAGTTAACATTACCTGCCTTGCAGTTAAAGATAAACACCCAAATGCTCCGTTAGGAAGAGACACTTTGAAAACCATGGAAAGTCTCTGGAGAAAGGCAGTCAGCGAGCTTTGTCAAGTTGAACTGCATTGGCTAAATATGCAAATAGATAATGAGATACTGAGACTACGATTGGTTACCGGTCTGTGATATAACAGACTGGGGCTTTTACTAATTGCCTTTTGAACAAGATTGACTTTAATGGAGGCAGTCTTTTATTTGAGAGAGGTCTTTATGTCTAATTCCCTCTGTTTTATAAGTATATTTGCTCATCTTTTAGTTCAAAGCCTCCTTGTTTTCTGATCAGCTTCCGCTTTTTGGGCCGACCAGGAGAGGGGGGAAGTGCTGGTACTCAGTGTGCTCATTTTGCCCCTCTCCCGGTCATATTTTTTATTCCATGCCATTTTTTACTTTATCCCCAGACATTGACTGCAGCTCACTCCAAATTTATTGCACACTAAGAACAGAATATACATGCACTGTCCAGCCATAGGCTTTGACCTAGCCTTGTTATAACTCAAGTCACTTTCATCTAAGGAGCATGGAGACTCAAAGTGACCACACCATCTGAAGAGTAGTTTATCAAGCTAACATCTTTACAGCATCTACATCCAAGGCACAAAGCCAAATGAATAAAAAAAGCTCAACTCCAGTTTGTAAAAGAACAGTCAGAAGTCCATTGGCAAACTGTGGCTGTATTGGCAGAAGAGCAGTCCCTAAACCACTTCTTTGAAGACAAAACAAGTCTAAATCTTTATCATGGGCCAAACAACACCAATGTTTCACTGTTTAAGACTAGAGGAAAGTCTTCTTTATGGATGAATCAAAGCTTGATCTTTACAGTTGCAATCAGAGGACAATGGCCTTAAACATGTCAGGCCTGTTTAAGTCCAAGGAGGATCAAAGAGTGCTGACATGCATGTTTTTTCTCTCCACAGCCACCAGACCTCAACACCATTAAATACTGATGAAATCTTTTGAAAAGGCAAGAGGCAAAACTTACTTTAACATCTCAAGATATTCAAGAGAAATGGAATAATGTCAATTCTCAAACTCTGCAAAAACATGTAGAATCAATGCCAGATAGAGCAAGGTCAAGGCAGATGGTGGACATGTTAAATTCTGACTTCCTGTAAATACTAACAAATGTTTCTCACATAATTTATTGATAAATTATACAGTCTTGTTTGAGAAACATCACTTGGCTAAAACTTGTATTAGTTTTTGATAAATGATGAAACAAAAAAGCTTGTGGCAACGGGTTGTAGAGATTCTTTCCAACTTTACAACCCTAACAAGCCTTTTACAAGCCTCTGGGGTTTGAGTTTGGCAACCCCTGTTGGATCAGAGTCACCCTGCTGTTAAACTTACACTGTGACTTTACGGTACTCTCAAACTGATTGGCTGAGCTACAGATACCAAGCATCAAACAAAATGCACTCTCCAAACCTTTTTGAGTTTGTTCTGCTGAGTACCAGGCCTGAGGAAAGAAATCAAAACACTCCTGCACTCACAAAATTAAACTGTTTGTCCTTATTATGTCATGACATGACCAATTATGCCATTATTAAGATGACATAATAGGGTTTAATTTTGTGGCTGTAGGAGCATTTTGAGATAAATACAAGAATGGACAATAGCTGATGGCTCAGTGTGGGTTTTAAATGTATTTTAAAAATGTAAAATGGTTTGTCGCTTATTTATTGTA
The DNA here is from genome assembly GCA_900302535.1 of Neoniphon sammara. Lineage (NCBI taxonomy): Eukaryota > Metazoa > Chordata > Actinopteri > Holocentriformes > Holocentridae > Neoniphon > Neoniphon sammara. Next base: position 54,977 of record OMKZ01018571.1, on the reverse strand, counting down.
AATGTTTAGTGAAGCCAAGTTATGTTTGAACAAAAAACTGTACAAATTATATTCCATCAGTGTAAGTCCAACCCCTCAAAACACCATGAGAATAAAATGATAAGTGATACACTCCAGAAATGGTAATGAATTTGGCAAGAGGTTTAACTTGTTTGAGAAATAGATTATTGTTTGGACTTGGAAAAATCATTTTCTGAAACCAAAACAGAAGCAGCCCTCCTCTCTCTCCTCTGTTTCGCCCTCAGGCACATCGGCAAATTAATGGAGCCTCATTGACTGAACAGCTTTCATCCTCTCCTGTTAGTCGACCTCTCTGAGCTCCACATTGCCTCAGTCAGCACCATAACACATTTTGCTTGTGTGTGAGTGTGTGTGTGTGTGTGTGTGTGTGTGTGTGTGTGTGTGTGTAAGGCTGTGAAAGGAGACAGGTACACTGAGAGAGTTGCTCGTATGCGCAAGGATAAAGAATGCCCTTAGGCAGTGTGATCATTGCACACACACACACACACACACACACACACACACACACCACTGAAGGCATATCAAAAGCCCAGTTTCTGGATGATAGAAGTATTTTTTGTATGAATGTGTGGTTGTATGATTCCTAAAATAAGATTTAGAAAATTCAAAGGGAACATTCAAAGTACAGAAAAGAGTTCTTAGCTCTTAGTCAATCAAAATGTGATGGAAGGGAGAGGCACCGAATTTCTAATATTTCTTTAAAGTATCATGATTTGTTATAGGTGCAGTATCTCAGATCAGAGTGAGACACTTTTTTTTTTAGGAAACAAACTGCTTCTCTTCATAAAACTAATAAAGTGATTACTTTAACTTCACAAAAAAAATACACTATTATGACTGTGATGTTGTGGCAATCAGTTATTAAATAGAAATAGCTGATGTAAAGTTGTTGTTTTTTTCTTTTTCTTTCCTTTTTTTTGTAAGGATGATTTACCAAAACAAAAAAAGATGCCTCAGGGTAGCTGAATCGTCAGATACGTTGCGATGCAGCAACACTTGAAGAGCACCTGAATGATAAATAACCCAGACTGCTGCAGAGCAATTTGCACCCAATTATCATCATCAGAATACAATGAAATACAAATTGCATGAGGAGTGTGTAAAATTTTGATAGCAAGACACTGGTGGCACCTACAGAGTGTAGACTTTTATAAGTCATTTCATCTGAATGTTTTTTGGGGGTTTTTTTTTGGACCACATTAACTTCTTTGTTGAATATTATCTTTTCTTTTATGAAAATGTGTGAGGAATGGCTTGCATTTTCCTTAATACAACAACATAAAATGTCCATCAAAAACAAAACAGAGTTGTATAAATGCACTAGTGGAAGCAATTTCTTTTAAGTAATTTTCTATTTCTGCTGTTCAGGCCATAGCTCATAATGTGGGAATGCTCTGCTACAAGTATGGACATAAAATGACACAAGAAACTCTGGGAGGAGTGAAAAGAAATCAGGCCCATTGCTGTACATATGAACAAACCTCCGAACTGCTTGAATGAGGACGCTAAATGAGAAGAATGCATGAAGGGCCTTGGGGGTTTGCTGTGAACACTGAATTGAACAGATGTTTGGGACCAAATAATCAGGGCTGCTGCTTAAAAATGGATGAGCTGCATCATATGGAAAAGCTGGACAGGAACTTGCAGAGTCGCTTTGTACAGTGAACCATGTGAATCCTGAAGAACCAAGATGTTCACCAGTGTGTGGATATGATGTCATTTTAACTCTGATGTCAAAAATGGTTAACAACTATATTCAGACTGGCACATCGACTTTGGTTTCTTTGGTTTTCACTTAACTGCTGTTCATTTTTATTCAGGCATCATAGCTAACATGAATCATGGTGGCAAACAACAGCAAATGTGTTGGAATATTACATGTCTAACAGAGTGAATATGTCGACCAAAGAGGTAATACAACCACAAAAATATATTATTTACTGAAGTGTTGAAATTTCAAAGTAAAATAACATGTAATGATGTAATGATGTGACAACAGGTTCACAGGAAAGATTATTTTCCGTATAGCACTAGCTAATCTACCTGTATCTTTGTGTGTCTGGGATTGCAAGTGGAGCGTTTATGGTTGATTAATCTGGTTAATAGTGTAACAGCTCTGTTTTGAACAGACCATGTAATTAGTTTGTGAAAAGTAGAAAAGTAGGTCCTTAGTCATTCTAGCCTCGATAGATGTTAATAGCTCATATCTGACCTCATGAGAATAGAGACTGTATTACTATTTGAGCTAAGTTTCCTTTGCACAGAGATCTCTATTTTAGTGAGAACAAAATTAAAGATAATTTTTTCCTAGGAATGATAAAGTCTCATCTTAGCTGTTGACGGCTACATTTTAGCCAGCGTACTTAGCAGACCGGCTGTCCTTTTTGTGGCAATAATACACCTGAAGCTGCTGAACAACACGAACCAGTGACAGCTCCCTCAGTGCTGAGGAGCAATTAGCATGTAAAACACACAGACCTCAGAGGCCGATTGAGCCTTTATTGTTCCTGAAACGCTGAAATTGATTGACTGGTCTCAGGTCACCAGGGGTGGAGAGTACAAACACTTAACTGAAATAGAGCAACTGTCAGCTTGCTGAAATATTAACTCAAATAGCAGTAAAATTAATGGTGTAAAAGCCTACTTCGGTAAAAGGTGTCTCATTTAAAATGTACTTAGAGTCACAGATACTGAGTTACTTTAAGAAAAGAGAATTCATGTGAATTCATTCATGTCTTTTCAGTCAAAGTCTAAATTTTAAATTCATTTAATTGGAAAAATAGGAATTACAGATTAAAGTACACGTGAAAACATGTTATAGTTCTCTTTGCTGACTGACCTTTCATTGGAAATGGCTCCACAATAGGTCAAGTTATGTGGCTCTAGTTTCTGATGCATATGGAGAATGACAAATGGATTGAAAATGTACCTAAGTACCATACTTGAGGGAAAAACATATAAGTCAAGATGCTGACTTATACCCAAAACAGTTCAAATACTCACAAAAAAACAATTCTCACTTGCCATAACCAGAGTAAAAGTAATAATTTCTAGCAGCCCTGCAGGTCACTGGGGGTTATCGGTGCATTAGAGCTGTATTTTCTTGCCTGTGACATCCTGTTCGATGCTCTGAACAAAAGCAAATCAGAGCACATGTTTGTGTGTCAGTGGAGACCAGGAAATACGCCCCTTTTCCCCCATTTATCATCAGTGGTGGTTTAGCACCGGCAGGGACGTATGGAGTGTGACCACAATATTGACCTTGCTGTTTTTTTTATGGTTGTACTGCAGGTCTATAATTCTCGGCTGTTTGCAAAACCTCCATTTAGAATTGCTTTATGTGTGTAGAGGGGGACAATGAAAAGAGAATATGATGATGTGGTGCTTTACATAAAGCTTACTAAGATGAAAATAATATCTTTGATGTACTGCTGCGGCTGTGGTTCACAACCTGTGTCAGGTGGAGACTGAACTGAATTTGCATCCGCAGTGGATAAAAAACAAAAAAAACCCAGATGTTCCATTATGTATTTTATGAACTGCAAGCCAGATTAATTTGCTCTCTCACCCACAAAGGAATTGCTTGAGTTTCATAACAGCTTTTCACTGATGAGCATTAAGCCTCCATGAGACCGTCTGAGTGTTCAAAAACCCTTTTCCAGCTCCCTGAAAATAAAACATAGTGAAGTTGTGAACACCTTTGACAATAATCATTATTAAGAAGCATTCTTGTTATTTATTGTTTATTTACTTGATGTAAATTCTATTTACTTTGTTTAACAGGAACAAATCCATTAATCATGATTTCATATGTAACATATGTAACATATAAAACAGATGTCATATATACAGGTTTCTAGCCAAGGCTATTTTGCAACCTCTGTCCCTGGCAAAGCTTTTGAGTTAAACCAGTTCAGTACAGAAACAATTAAAATACAATAAACAATAAACATTAAATCACAGTACACAAATACACTACATGGCACAACAATGACAATACATGTTATGTAAATTGCGTTCATCATCATGAAACAGTCGAATGTGAAATACTGTAGGTACTGTGTTTTCAATGTTTTCTTTTGGTGTATTTCTAGATATAGATTTGGGTTTTCCTTCACCAAGCTTGAAGCATGAAGTAAAAAGAAGAGCGACAACATAAACAGCTTGACCTCCTCACCATGTGTTTTTCTGAACTGGAATATCACTGTTGGGACAAATGCTCACAGCATATATGATTCATTGTTGGACAGTAAGAACTGACTGGAAACTGGGCTCAGTTTGCCCCACTCCCATGACAAAATAATTTCATTGCACAAGAATGCAGCGTAAAAGGACTCTCCCTAATTGTGTTTCAGTATTTCATAACAGCGGTATATAGGACTTTCCAGTATCTGAACCAGAGTGCACAATTTCTGCAAAACTATAAAAAATATATATACATAAAATAAATAAAAGAACAAGCTGATATTCAATAAGTCTCTCTTGCTATTTGCTGCATCTTCACAAACCTTGTAATGTAACCCCATTTTTAAACCTAACCCCACCCTGAGATTAACCCTAATCCAGACACTGAATACCTATAGATGCCTTTTCACATGATGGTATCACCTGAAACTCAACACAGTCATTTGATACTAAGTTGAGTACGGCACTGAACTATTAAAGTAGAGTAACAATCAATAGAACATACTCTTTTGTGTATGCACTGTCACACAACACTTTACTGTTTTCAGACAGTTTTCTCTGCAGAATTCTTTTCCTCCTCTCCGCTGCTGCTTTTTTCCGCTCGTACTCAGCGACCAGGCTGATTTCCCGGGTCCTGCGTCAGAGGAGAGCTACTTAGCTTTGGCCTCAGTACAGTGTTGACCTCTATTTCTCTATTTTCTCTCCCACTTGTCTCTATTACGGTTCAGTAGGCCTCTTTCCCTCTCTTCCTCCTTCACACCCCCTTTCCTGCATCCTCTCCTAAAAAAAAAAAACACAGTGCTGTATCTTTCTTCATAGCAACCGTTCTAATATTGTTATCTGATTAGAAATGTTATGCTTGATAGACATTCAAATAAAACACATGACTTCAACTGCTCCATTACCTGCATAGTGTTAGAATCTGAATCATGCTATTATCTGGCAACCAGATCAGCCCCAAGATTTGAGTCAAGTGTGTTTTCAGAGTCACCAAACTGTAAAGAACGGCCACCTGAACAAGTCATTTCATCTCATATTGAGACTTAAAACCATGTTTATCTAGAACCAAGGTAAAAAAAAAAACAACAAAAAAAATAAACATCTGCTGGTGTGATGAGATAATCCCACTTGTTTCCAATTAAGCTTCATTTGTTACAGGAATTTTTCTGAGAACAAGTATAAATATGCTGAAACGAGGCAGAATAAAGCAGATCAGCCCACTGATATCATGACAATGACATTTATGAAACAATTTTTAAAAAATTCTGGGAGGAAAAAATTGATCAGCATTGGAAACAAGTGGAATTATCTCATCCCACTGTCAGATTTCAAAGTCCCAACCCGCATTCCTTGTTGACTAAATGTAGTTGATTTCTCACAGCTGGTGTGGGAAAATGTGGACTGTGTAGACTCAACTGCGATGAGTCTACTGGGAATGTGAACTGTTTTGACTCAACCATTTTGTCGCGGCTTGGGTGTTGCACAAATTGTGGATTGGGGGCTTTAAGAAAAATAAGATTTTAGAGCTCAATATAAGACTGAATGACTTGCAGTGTAATTGGCAAAATGCCCCCAAATGCAGCCTATACTGCATGCATGAAGTGTTTTTCCTATTTTATGAGTCAGTGTAGATGACTGTTGTGTATCCTGACACTGAGGTGCATTACTTGCTCCCATGGAGTCTCCCAACAGAGCTCTGAACAGGATGATTGGATTTTCCACTGTGCCAGCTTCTAACACATACAGACGAGTGATATCATTTCACACTTTGGACATTTAGATGGGAGTGAACGTTGTTGTGTTTGTGTTAATGAGGGCTTTGTGCCCTGCGGGGTTTTCTCATTTCCCTCACTACGTAGGTATTCTGACACTCATGAGCTAAAAAACACTTTGCATCGACAGAACCAGGGGAAGGTTGCCAAAGTTATAAAACGACATCTCTCGTCTTTCATTCTTCCTCCTCTGATGTTTCTGTTCCTCCTCATCGTTTTTCCCACTGTGATCGATTGTTGTTGCCACTTTTCTTCCTCATTACTCAGGTAGGTATTTGCATCTTGCCAAGGTATATGAGGAGGTGATGTATTTCAACCCTGTCATCAATGACCAACAATGTCATAAAACGGATGCTTGTTAAATTTTCTTGTTTTGGAAAGTCCATAAATGTCTCACATAATTATAGGCATATACTGTACGTTGCACCCTCTGGCTCTTGGGCAAAAAATTCACACACTGATGCACACACACACACACACACACACACACACACACACACACACACAAACACATACATGCACTGAGGGGTAAAAGCTGAAGAAGAACTG